>MPVS01000213.1:10010-43137 GCA_001931775.1 Fomitopsis pinicola
GGTGGTGGCAGCGACGAGGGTGGGTGGTGGCAGCGACGAGGGTGGGAGGAGGAAGGAGGAACACCGAGGAAGTTCGGGCTCCTGGGCGCTACCCACGCCTTTGACGTTGCTTATCTCCTCCATCTTGCTTCCGTCACCCTCCTCCTCCTCCTCCTCCTCCTCCTCGTCTCTCCTCTGATCTCACCGGCGGCCCCGACCTCTGGCAATACCGACCTCACTCAAGACCGACAGAGCTGTGCGACCCCAGGTATACACCTCGGGTTAGCCGCTCTCAGCCGCGTGCGACAGCAGGGAGCCCCCTCCTGTTGCCCGGTCTCTCGACCTCAAGCCCCGGCCACCCCGCTCTCACCTCCTCTCGCTCGTCGTCCTCGTCGTCCTCGTCGCGGCCCTCCTCGCGCGTCATCAACCTCCTCTCGCGCGTCGCCTTCCTCCTCTCCTCGCGTGTCATCAACCTCCTCTCGCTCGACGTCGCCCTCCTCCTCTCGCGCGTCGTCGTCGTCCTCTGCCTCCGACTCCAGCAGAGCCGTGCGACCCCAGGTATACACCTCGGGTCAGCCGCTCTCAACCGCGTGCGATAGCAGGGAGCACCCTCCTGTCGCCCGGTTTTTGGACCTCAAGCCCCGACCCCGTCCTCGCCGCGTTCTTGGTTTTCTTGCTTTAAATCTTCCGGTACGTGGTCTGTTCCGTGTCATGTCTGCCCTCATCACGCAGATAGTGAAGCTATACACCTACACGAGCTATCATCAAGGATGTCGATGTCCTCGCGTCCCACACAGAGGTATGTCCCCATTCAAGCTGTCCCCATTCAAGCTCCTGCGCTGTTCTAATGTTTGCGATTGAATCAGCGGCCGTCAGGAGTCTGCGCCCGTCCGTCGTGAAGAAGTCCCGACAACCGCCCCTCGCGAGCTGCTTGCACAGCTGGGATTGGGGGAAGCGGGCGTCGTAGGAGACGAGCAGGTAGAGGCGGAGGTATTGGAGCTCCGCGAGACTCCTGAATTATTCGGTGCGTACTACTCACTCTTGCCATGAAGACAGATGACCTGAGCGAACATCCATGTTGCAGACAAGCGTACGACGGCGTTGCGACCGTCCGATTTCCTCTGGAATGACGGACACCTCGCCTCTCAGTGGAACATGCACCCGGGCGCAGTTGTGACAACGCCGAACGCGACGTGGATGCCGGAGTTCCCTGTCGCAACGCCTGGCCAAGTCGCTTCACGCGCGGATGGACGGTGGGGCCCGCAGGAATATACGATCTGGCCACAACTCTTCGACCCCGCGGCCCCCCACCATGCTTGCATCCCGGTGGAGGACGGCCGAGTCAGGGACGTCCGCGTGGGTCGTGAGCTGTTCGAGCCCATCGACGCCAGGATGTGGGCCCTGGACGACGCCTGTGGCGTCCCGGACCTTGGTTTCCTCGAAAGAGACTTCCGCAACCGGCTCTGCGCTGAGGTGCAGAGGTGTATCGACTACTGGACCTCGGGTCGCCGCTCGCGCGAGATCGCATGCGGTGAGAGACTCCGCTTCACCATCCAACGTGCTATGGACCAGCTCACCCGTCTACCCGCCACTGCCCACCGCACCGTCCTCCTCGCGGTTCACGTCCAGCGGCTCACTCTCGAGCTTTGCGGCCTCCATGTTTACTACGACACCATCAAGCCGCGTCTCGGGCTCGCGTCCTATGTCGTCGCTCTACGCAACGGACACGCGCCCCGCAAGTGCGGGTTACGCCCGCTTCGGGTCCTCGAGAAGGCGCAGCCTCATGGGCAGACCATCATCCAGCCGCTGACGAAGTACGTGCGCGTCGTCGAGGTCGTCTACCCCGTGCCTGTCTGCAACAAGCTTGACGTCAACTTGTCGTACCCCCGCCTCGACACGACTCTCGAAGGACTCGGAGGCAACCCTGGGCGCTGGCCGTACAAGATGCAGGAAGAGGTCCTCAAAACGCTACTCGACAACACACTCCCGCCTCTCCTCGCCCCTGTTCCCGACTCCACACCATCGCCACCCGCAAAAAGAGCAAGGCTCCCCGACCCTGTCCGACGCGATGAGCAACCGTCTCGCCCCGTCGCCTCTTCGTCCAGGACTCACCGCGGCACTCGCGCCCACAAAGCCGCCAATTCAAAAGCCGAGGCGAAGCCGCCTCGATTCTTGATGTACACGCCGCCGTCAGTAGGCCAGGTCCCCGAGGTATGGGTAGACACCCTCAAGGCCGTCGGCACCCTCCCCCGCATCCAACACCCCGCGCTGTACTTCTGGCCGCCGCCTTTCCTCCTCGACGTGGAGGGCGACAAAGGTAGTCGTCTGCGACACAACTACCTGCGCATCCGCGGGTTCTGTCGACAGCGGCTGGTCGACAAGCACATCCACGCGCAGCCGCTCTCGGCCAGCGCGTGGCAGGATGCACTCTGGGGCGACTACCGCGTCGACGACAAGCCCGTCCATCCCGACCTCAAGGCCCGCAGCAAGGACCGCCTGAAGCTCAGGCAAGCCATCAGGTCGCTGTTCGGAAGCACCGGGGGCCTCCCGTCCTACGACGCCTCCGCGGTTGTGCGCTGGGGCGAGCGCGAGCTCACTCTCAAGGACCTCGACGAGCAGGAATTGCGCGCGCAGATCTCGTGGGAGGCCCACCAGATCAACTGGCGCTGCGAGTTCATTGAGCTTGACTGCGCACTGACCGACTCGCGCCACTGCACGACGTATGCGCGGTGGGAGCGTGAAGCACAGGTCTGCCGTGTGTGGTCCCTGCTTGGGTCCGGCTTGCGCGTCGTCCCGCCGACCCTCGTCGTGCTCGGCTTATGACGTAGCACCCTCGCTGGTGGCAGCGAGAAGACCCTGGAGAGGTAGGGCTGCGACGCGCTCGTCGTTGCGATCATGCAGCGCTGGCCGTCTCTGCCAGAGGAACTCCGGGGCGTCACTCTCAGTCCCTTGGAGCCGGATGTGTACGCTCGGATTCAACGGTCGGCAGTCGACTTCTACGTGAGCAGCTTCGTGTCTATGTACCATCGTCTCCCCATCCCCCCTGCTCTGCTCCCGTCGGACTGGCTATAATTATCGGAAATTTTTGTATATACATACGCATAGTACCATCGCATACGTTTACGCTGATCTAACTTCCACCTCCGGCGGAGGAGTCGCGTCCTTCGAGTTGGGTGAGGGCGGCTGGGATGGCTTCGGTTCGAACCGGCTCCGTCTGGTCTACTTCATAGACCGAAAATCTTATGACGATCATGATCGGTTCTTCGACGCGGGCCTCTACGTCATATAGCACTAACGTCTTGACAGCTGAGTTCAAACGAGTGGCTACGTCTATAAAGCGCCGTCCGCTAGCCTCGTGTCCTCGATCGCAGCTTGACCATTGACCGCTATCTCCGTCGGATCTTTCGCCATGCCTAAATCATCCCAACTCGCCAAATTCAATAAGGCTGCGAAGCCGAAGCTCGGGTTCCGAAGCAGGCCGTTCGCGTTCCGAACAGAGCCCCTCTCCCCTCCCCCTCGGCCCAGTAAGCAATCCAGAAGCACAGTCATTTACAGTGATCGCGAAGACTCTCCGGACCAGGATGACAGTGGGCAGGGAAGTGATGTAAGTTCTTCGCCAACTACAGTATCTTTTCTATCCTTACTGCTGTTTGCGACGCATATAGGAGGTTCAAGTCGAGGAGGCCGACGAAGAGGATGTTCTGGCGGACCCAGGGCCACTCGGTGACCTGCTACGGGCAATGAGGGCTGAGAAGAATACGGACAAAGAAAAGTGCGTACATCGTTGTCGCTTCCTCGATAGCCTGATAAGTAGCACCTCACAGTACTATTCTTGCACCCTGGAGGAAGGGCGCCCGGCAACTTGCCCGGACGAAGGGATACTTCCTGAAGGCCTACCTGTGCATGGTCTCCGCCTGCTACCATAACCGCCGTGATGAATACGAGGATGCCGCCGCCATACTCAAGGACGTGTGAGTACCGCATATACCTGTCTTCATGCCCATAGCTGATCATATCGAACGCATATATCCACTCGAAGATCTGACGAGCAGGCCACCAAGTATTCCGCGCTCTTCCGAGACATGGAGGAGGCACTCCCGGCACTCGAGTCGCTCGTGCTAGACACCCAGGGGAGTTTGGATGTCCTTCGGCATGTGTCCGTCTTTGTGAGCACACTGTCCTTGTTCTTCGCTGCGTTATCTACTCATTTCACGCAGCTCGAGAAGGTCATCAAGCAGTCTCGATCGGACGACGGGGGCAAGGTCAAGGGGATGATCCTCAAGCTCATCCCCAACGTCAAGGACATCCCTGTTATCGACGACGACCTCCCAAAGCATCGTCGCGGATTCTACCACCTCGCCACTGCCCGCCTGCTGTGCCCGGCTTCACTCCATACCCATTTCGACAAGAGCCCCCAGGAGTGAGTACCTATCTTCGCTCGTACGCAATGCTGCTCACGAACCTGCTGGAGATTCTGTGACCTCGCATTAGAAGGCAAGGTCCAAATGACCGCAGACCACTTCCCCTTGCTGCTGTACCCTGAAGACGGGTACGATCCTGCTGCACCCGCCGACAAGCTGTTGCAGTCACCGCTCCTTGCTGCGGTACGTACGGTATACGTTGTCCATAGCTGCTTGACATCTCTCCCTAGATTTATCGTAGCATCATCACGGGGCCGCGCACCGCCAAAGCGCCGCAAGGGGCCAACACAACCGTCATGCGATGGAATGCGGGCAAGAAGTCCATCGCGAAGACATACGCCATCTCTCGCACGGTCCCCGAGTCCATCTGCTCCTTTGCCGCCTTGGTAATGTTGGGTCTACTTTTGCATTCACATATCTCACTCCTCGAACAGAGTCGCTTCGGATTGGACAGTCAAGTAGAGTGGTGCGAGCAAGACAAAGAGTTCGTCTATGAGGCCTTCTACAGGAACCTCATGCAGCTCTTCGAGGACGAGGAGTGGGCGGCGGAGACGATCGAGTGGTACAACGTGTGCGTATATCCTTTCTCTGTGATGTTGCTTATGCTCACTGCCCTCAGCGAGGTCTTTGGCCCCGGCCAACCTCCCAAAGCATCGTCGCGGATTCTACCACCTCGCCACTGCCCGCCTGCTGTGCCCGGCTTCACTCCATACCCATTTCGACAAGAGCCCCCAGGAGTGAGTACCTATCTTCGCTCGTACGCAATGCTGCTCACGAACCTGCTGGAGATTCTGTGACCTCGCATTAGAAGGCAAGGTCCAAATGACCGCAGACCACTTCCCCTTGCTGCTGTACCCTGAAGACGGGTACGATCCTGCTGCACCCGCCGACAAGCTGTTGCAGTCACCGCTCCTTGCTGCGGTACGTACGGTATACGTTGTCCATAGCTGCTTGACATCTCTCCCTAGATTTATCGTAGCATCATCACGGGGCCGCGCACCGCCAAAGCGCCGCAAGGGGCCAACACAACCGTCATGCGATGGAATGCGGGCAAGAAGTCCATCGCGAAGACATACGCCATCTCTCGCACGGTCCCCGAGTCCATCTGCTCCTTTGCCGCCTTGGTAATGTTGGGTCTACTTTTGCATTCACATATCTCACTCCTCGAACAGAGTCGCTTCGGATTGGACAGTCAAGTAGAGTGGTGCGAGCAAGACAAAGAGTTCGTCTATGAGGCCTTCTACAGGAACCTCATGCAGCTCTTCGAGGACGAGGAGTGGGCGGCGGAGACGATCGAGTGGTACAACGTGTGCGTATATCCTTTCTCTGTGACGTTGCTTATGCTCACTGCCCTCAGCGAGGTCTTTGGCCCCGGCCATCACGACGACTCGGGTCGTCTTCTAGCAGGTCCGTCGTCACTCACTATGATCGCGAACAGCCGTGTCCGGCGCACGCGTGGCAAAGACGCACCTACGGCTGCGTCGACCTCGAGTACGGGGGCCTCCGCATCCACCTCTGGCGATACAAGCTCTGCGCTGCCGGCTGCTGGCAATCATGCCCCGACGTCTGGGTCCTCTCCTCCCTCCAGCAACAATGCTCCTCTCGTCGACGCCCCTGTGCCTCCTGCTACTGTGCCCTCGGTTGTCACTCGTCCATCCAGCGCCGCACCTGTGTCCGCCTCGTCTGGGTCTGCTCCCGCCGCACCTGTCTCTGCCGCCACTGAGCCTGCTGCTCCCACCACACCTGTCTCTGCCGCCGTTGTCCCTGCTTCTGCTCCACCTGCCGACACCTCCGCCACCCCGGACGACTCCGCGCAATCTCGCGCTGGCTCTTCCCCCACCTCGTCTGACAACGCTGCTTAGGTATGTGGGTGTGCCCGCCTGTGCGACGTTTACTCACAATCAATACAGTTCTTAATGCTCGTGTGCCCGTTTCTCACCTCGTGTCGACCGCGCGGTCGTCTGCTCGCTGCTCCGTTCGTATGTACCATGCTCTGCTCTGCCTATAGACTGGTTGCTCTTCTGTTGTGCTTGTCGGTCTGCCCCCTGTACTACTATACAATAAATAAAATAATTGTTCTCCCTCATTGTCGCCACGGTACAAGGCCTATAGTCCCCAATGACCAGCCAGTAAGCCCAGTACCTTAGCAGGCCTAGCCAGATGTAGTCATGGTATACATGGCCTGATAGTCTCTGGCAATGAAGCCTGCCAACGGCCACTGTGACTGATAAGGTATGTGGCCGGCCTATGTCTGACGTCATCTCAAGGGCCGGTCACTGGCACTTGCCATTGGCTTCGACTGGACAGAGTTTGCCATTCAGGCCCTTTTTAATCTTATAGATTGCCGTAGGTAGGCTAAGATGATCATATACAATACATAACAGAGGCCCGTGTCTTGTCCCCAAGGCTCGATCTTGCCCAGCCAACTTGGTATGTACATCTAGGCACAGACGCCTAATCCAATGCTATATAAGGTCCCGCCCTTTTCGCTGATGACTGTAGGGCGTCGAACTTGCGAAAGTCATAGCGAGTGCGTCACGAATGGCCCACGGATCTTCTTCCAGGATGCGACCTATGCCTGTGTTGGGATCATCCCAGAGGAAGACCATCTTCGATTGTAGTCGATGAATCAGTGCATCCACGTCAAAGGATACCTCGCCCTCCCTTGCTGAAACCAGGAACCTGGGCCGCCAGGAAAGCGCTGCTCTAGCCTCCGAGACATCTGCTTGTGATGTGAGACGGACCACTTTGATCCCCCTATCTTCATATAGCCCACATATAGTCTCGCCCATACTGGTATCCGAATAGGTGACCAAAACTCGCCAGTCCTCCATTCGTTCAGGGTGGGCGAATTTTGCGTATCCAATACCAAGAACAGCAACAACGCCTGCGAGCATACGCTGTCCTGCGATACCGAGCGCGGTGTCACCAGGTAGCTCTATGACGCTGCACCCATGCGCAACAACATAGGTACCAAGGGGGTGGGATGTGATACCGACGTGGAGATTCTGCGAACCCTCGATGCGCCCGATGAAAGTGCGGAACCCAGATACACCCGTTGACACGCCAGTAACGTGGATGAGAATGTGACCCGGCGGCACTGGAGGGATCGATATGTGAGAAAGAGAACCATGGTGATACATCCATGGCGTATCCGGATCAAATGGCACAATAGACCTAGGCGAAGAGGATACGACAATCCTCTCGGCGCGCACCGTACCGTCCACGTCTACAAAGACTTCTTGCTCCGAAAGATTTGTGCATAGTTCCCGTGCGATGTCCTTGACAGAGTAAGAGGGCCGTATTGATGGTAAAATGATGCAGTGAATCTTCCACGACTTGTACTCCCTGCGGAGCGACCTCGTAAATCCAAGCAGTGCATCACCACCTGTGTCGACTGAGGCCATGAAGCACAGTGATTCTTCTTGCAGTGGATTCAAGGAGCATACAGCTTGCTGGAGGTCCTGAAGTTCGCATCCTCGATTGTACCAGAGGACTCGAAGCTTGCGACTGTCCTCCGTAACAGGCTGAGTCGCATGCACCTGATCAGTGAGTGGACGTGAGTATGCATATGAGGTACATACCACTTCTACAACAGTATGATCTGCACCTTCTAGCAGATGAGAAGGAAGCTGTATATCGAGTGGAAAGCGGTATATCTCATATCGGTTTCCTAGAGTCACAGGTAATTGACCATGAGCTGAGATTTCGAGGGCCTCGATGGTGCAGAGAGGAATGCCCAATTCCGTCGTAAGTGTGAAGTCATACGTCAGCGTGTCTGGTGCCCATTCAGCGCTCGTTCATGTCGCCTAGCTAGGCTAACACTCACCAGGTGTCCATCTCAGGAATACGCCGTAGGCATAGATTTTCTCGGGTACTCCTTTGGAGAGTGTGTCATGGAGAACCAGCGTGCCTACTTTCGATGGTAGATAGTAGCGCCCGTGCCCGAGAGCGCCAGTGATGAACGGATGAACGGCGAAGTGTAATGCGGAATCAAGTATCGCAGGGTGGAGTCGATAATCTGGGAGGCTGAAGGTCAGAATACTGTGAGTTTGTGTCAAGCATATCGCATATCATTGCCACCTACCCGGGTAGATCATCTGCTGCACCACGCACTTCAATGAGAAGCTCTTCTTTCCCGGAAAAATCGATGCCATGGTAACAGGACAAGACTCTTCTGTAGGTCGGCCCATATTGAGCAAACGTCTCTAGATGATTGTAAAACTGCTTCATGTCCCACTTCACCAGGCGTTCACGAAGGGAAGTGATTGGTACAGTGTGGGAAGGAGCGGAAAGCTCGTTCTCCATGGAGAAATATCCCGTCGCGTGCAGACGATCGTACTGCACAGATCATTCATACACTCGTTGATAAGAGGTCATGCCAATTACTCACTGTCGGTGGCCACGACTTCGTGAATTCTGCTGCTGCTGAGCTGTGGACGCTCCACCTGGATCCATTTGCTCTCACATCGACTGGCGTAGGTGAATCGGAAGATAGCGATAACATAGAGTGAAACTCAACATCCCAGAGTTTCTTGGCTCCAAATTCGAGTGCCTGGGACGTGTATTGTTGTTAGCCAGCCTCTGGAGACCAGAGAGACACTAACCATTTCCAAGAAACCTGCAGCAGGCATGATTGGTTCGTTCTTAACCACATGGTCCGATAGTCCGGGATGCGTCTGCGTATTGATCCGCAACTGTGGGTAATTCAATGGACCATTGCGAGCTTGTTGCTGACGAGCCGCTTCGAAAGTCGGGATAATGTAGGGGATTCGTTTATGTGAGAAGGGAAAGGCAGGTACGTGCATTACCTCCCTCTGGGAGGTACCAAACAAGGCATCCATGTCAACATCGGGACACCCTGCACATACCAGACGGCCGATGAAATCCAGGAACATGGGCAACTCCCCAGCATCATTGGGGTTTGACGTTACCCTGGGCACGCTCAGAACTGTCGATGCCTGGGAAGTGATAGCTGTGACATAGCCGGAGAGAACTGGACGCGGGCCAATCTCGACGTATATTGCGTGCGAATGGCGAGTGCTCAAGGCGGCCAGAGCAGTATCGAACTTCACGGGCCCGAGAGTACTGTCCCAGAAGTATGCGGTGTCATAGGGCGTAGCGAGTAATTGACCGGTGAGAGTGGAGTATACTTCGGTCTTCGTCTTCTTGACAGTGTACTTCTCGAACACCTTCCCAACGCGAGCTTGGTACTCTTCTTTGCAGATAGATATCATCGACGAGTGAACAGGGATCCGGGTACGTAGATGCGCGGCGAGAACGCCGCTGGCCTTCGCTCGCAGCACCGCAGCCGCGATATGTCGGGCAGCCCCAGAAAGGGTCACTGCATTTGGGGCGTTGAAGCACCCGACTTCCAGGACGCCAGGGCCAATGTCCGCAGTGACGGCCGCTATTATCTCTCTTGCTTGTACAGCAGAGCATCCAAGAGCTGCCATCGCGCCACCGTGCACCTCAAGGAGCTCCATGGCCTGACCTCGTGCTGTCGCGAGCTCAACAGCCATCTCCCTTGAGGCAGCACCAGAGGCGTATGCTGCTGCTGTCTCTCCCGCAGAGTGACCTACGACGGCATCCGGCTTCACGCCGAGCATGGTAAGAGTGTCGATGAGCGCGACCTGGAGGATAGTCAACGCAGGTAGCGTCACCGATATCGGCCAGATTTCTCCCAGGGTACAAGATATGTTGTCCTCAGCAAAAAGCCCTACATCCGTGATGAGAGACTGGCCGGTGATACTGGCGTAAACCCGGTCAAGGGCAACAACGGCATCACGGAATGGAACACATGTCTTGAACATTTCGCGTCCCACTGTGTAAAAGTTAATCAATATTTGAGATACACGCGGGAGATATCACTGACTATTCCAGTACTGAGGCCCCTGGCCGGAGAGTACAAACACGATCTCGGGTGGAGTTCGGGGTACTGCAGATGCTTCTGAGAATCGAGGAACTTGGCCATCGCCGAAGACAGCGTAAGACCGCCAGAGCATTGATCGTGACCGTCGACCGAAGATGTGTCCTATGCTCACGAGGTCCGTATCAGTCGGGAGGTTCGTTAATGACTCCCCAACGGCTGTGGCAGATCGAGGTGAGAGGCCTCCAACCAGGAGTAGGGAGGGGAGTGACGGCCAGTGGCAGGACCATATACGGGACACGCTGTCTACATTGGGCGTCGGAGCCTCGATAACACAATGTCCATTTGCGCCGCCAATCCCCGAGCTTGACATTGCAATGAGCGCACGGCCCGAAGGGGAGATAATGTTCAACTTCTCAGGGACGACAGGCACGCGCATTCTATGCTCTGCCCAACGAATCGTCGGATTTGGAGTCGTCAGGTTGACAGTCGGAAAAACGACACCGTGCTCGATCATATGGCAGACCTTGCATAGAGAAGCGAGAAACGCAGTGATTTCGGTGTGGCTGTAAAGGTCATGAACACGAGCTCGTTGCTTCAGCGCCGTTCACTTACCCTATGTTGCCTTTGACACTCCCTACCAGCAGTTCGCCATCTCTCTGGAACTGGCGTCCTATCCAATTTGCTTCCGTGGGGTCGCCAGATGCCGTACCTTCATGCGACAAGTGGTTAATTTCAGGTCCGGCGGGTATGTGAGATTGTACCTGTGGCATGTAACTCAACAAAGTCCACTTCTTTCGGAGAGCGGTGTGCTTTCGTGAACGCACGGACCATTGCGTCTTGCTGTGCTAAGGCCACTGGGGCATTGACTGGCGCCTGTGAGCCCGAGGAGTTGATACCAGTACCGAGAATCTAGGATCCTTATTAGTGTGCCGAGATCATGAGCTGAACAAACATACTGTAGCGTATATCCTGTCCTTATCGCGCAACGCCGAGTCGAGAGGTTTGAGAACAATGGATACGACAGCCTCCCCACGTCCGAATCTACAACCATGCTCTCAGTAAGAGAGACCTTCGCAGCCAAATAACGTATGCTATCCATTCGCGGATGCGTCAAAGGGCTTGCATTTCCCGTCCGGGGACAAGATGCCTCCTTGACTGTACATGAGCCAATCCGTAAACCTCGAGGCCCAAAATCAGACTTCTAGTTCAGATTTACACGGGAACATTCTGATACCCACCTATGATTCAGTTGGCATCCTCCAACAACCGCTGCCTCGCAGTCACCGTTCCGTAGCCCTTCCACAGCGAAATGTGTAGCGTAGAGGGTAGAGCTACACGCTGTGTCCATTGGCACGCTAGGACCACGTAGGTCGAGATGGTATGAGACGCGGTTCGCGACCATCGCCGGTCCATAGGAAAAAGCGCCACGAGCCTCGGCGTCAACCTGTGTGTGTTAACAATGAGAATCGCACATCGCATAGAAACGCTCACATGTCCAGAGACAGAGAATATATCATGGGCAACGGCCGACATGTAGCAACCGACGTTTCGCCCTCTATAGTCGATCCCCGAGTCGAGTAACACCAGAAAGGTGGTCTCTATGAGCTTCCGCGTGCCAAGGTTCATCAGTCTCGCATCTTTGCTGGTGATACCGAATTCGACTGGATCAAATAATTCCAGGTCCTTGAGGAATGCGCCGGTGTCCGTGATAACCTGGCCTAAAGCGGCACCCTTCAACCTGAGGAAGTTTTTGTGAGCATCCTGCATGACGAGTCTGCGAAGCACTAACGTGTGTAAGCTGAAGCGATCAGAAGGGATCACTTCGTAGGCATCTCTTCCCCCAAGGAGAAATTCATAGAATGATTCATAGCTGAGGTTTGTCCCATCGCGGTTTCCGCTCGGGAGTTGAGCCGAAATACCAACCTCAATGTGAGAGACGTTAACGCAGATTTCCTGTAAAACGAGCCCGTGACTCACTACAGCAATAGGCGGCTGTGTGGCGGAAGACATCCGTCCTATCCGTGCCAGCAAGACAGATGGCTACGGGTCCGGTGGATCCTGACAAAGGATGAGCGATAGGGCGCATGGCGCATTTTATACCTGCCACAGACTCTCTCATAGAGCACTTGCATTGTATGGGTCTTGACTTCTGATTTCGAAGTCCAAGATTCGGTGCTTTGAGTTACAATACACCGAAGCAACCTGCTAGCAGCGCGGAAGCCTGTCAAACATTGATGGGTCATCCTGAGTTCTACACAGACAGATCGCGCGGTTCATACCTTTGTTCGAACGGTTATGAGCGGATAAACTTCGCACTCCTTTCTCGGCGATGATAAGACTCGACTGGGAGCTCCGATTGAAGGCTCATGCAGGGAGACGCTATTCCAAACAAGGAAGCAAAAGCCATTGAACATTATCTGTATCGGGTCGCTTTATCCCGAAATGAAGACCTGAGCCAGAAGTGTACAGCTGCATCGGTGGAATCTGGGGCTAGGGACCCCGTAAGACGTAGAATTGTACCAGCTAAGGCTAGTACGGTAGGGGCAGTACAGTACCCACGTCGCGATGAATGCTTGACACTCTGCCATAACACACATCGCAGGACACACTGGACCTGACAGTGCCGTTGACCAACGGCATGGCCTGGTGGGTTCAGAAGCTTGTTGCTTCCGCACACCGTGGACTGTCGAGAAAACAACGAAGTTGGGAAGTGTGGTCCTTATGGGGCTCCTAAGCGGATCTCAATTTCACGCCGCATACAATATGCTTGGGAAACCTGAATACCCGGGCGCTGTCAGCCCAATGCACGGAGCGAATTCGACATTACTCACGCAATGATAATGATACCGCTCGTGTACCTCATCAGAGGCACAGTTGCATGGCTTTGACCGTCCGTCTTTGGAACCACCATGCTTGTCGCCAGAATAGTCGAAACCACGGTAAACATCGATCCCTCCGCAAATTGCACCCCCGGGCGTGCTCGCCGCCCGAGCCGAAACACGAGATCTATCACCTTCCTCATCTCCCCGTCGCTTTCCCCATACCGTTCAGGTGGGAACTCGTACGGGTGCACGTACACGGCGGGATCATCCGACATTCGCCTGCACATCTAAGTCTGGAGCGTCAGATGGCAACACGAGGCGCGTATGACGAACAGACAAGAGACAGGCTCACCAGACGTTCGCGATGATGATCAACGATTTGGGTAGTAAGATAGGCCCCGTATACGTCGTCCTGGCGCAGAGCATGCGGAAGTCCTGGAGGCACATTGTCCGTCCGTCAGTCAACACACCCTCCTGCCTGTGTTATCTGCGGCGCAAAGCACACACACCTGAGGGACCGGCAGGATACCATCTGAACACCTCCGCTATGACACTCCTCACGTACGGCAGCGACAGCCCACTCTGATCGTTGGCAGGCGGTCCGTGACGACCACCCTGTCAATCCCCTGCTGCGCCTTCGCCTGCACATTAGGATGACGCATCATCGCGAGCAAGAAGGTGCTTAGCGTCGAGATGTCCCGTGTGTGCATGAGGGTGGGTGCTAGCGCGAGAGAGGATTTTGCCTGCTCCTACCATATCGAGCCCTACAGCCTACACGAGGCAGCCCAGACGAGCGCCGTTTCATCTTCCACGTCTGTCTAGGTACCTGGTTGGGATGAAGGCACATTAGAAGAGTGATGTATTGGTGTACGTGGGCAGCGCGCGGCTGAAGATCGTGGCGCGCTGCATATTAATTCGATGTACATTGCGAAAGATACAAACTTAGTGGCTAGTGTGGGGCGCAGCCCTCCGGGCAGCCCGGCCCAAAACAGACCTCCGGGACCTGTAATCGGGGATGAGCTGCGCGTGCGGGCGGGCCCACTGCGACAGTTCTGTTTCCGTTGAATGTCACAGGTCGCGGGGAGGAAACGCGTCGAACCAAAGAGAAGCGGGAAAGTCCACTTGCCTGCGTCTCACGCAGTCGACGTCGTGGACTCCACTGGGAGATGAGGGTGGGTGGAAAAGATCGAAGCCTTGCGAAGGCTGCTCGACGCTTTCGCTGGCTGAAGGCTGGTGGGCGCGTAACGAGAGAAGCGTTACGCGCCTAATCTGGGCACGGCGGTACCTAGACTTTCGTCTGCGATCGGCTCGTGCCTCGTCGCAGACTGCCAACAGCTGTCCTCCAGCCCCGCTGAGCGCCGTCGCAACCAGACCCGCATCCTCCGCACCTTTTGCCTAGGCAGGTGGCAGATTGACCATCAGCCTGAGCAACACATGCTCCCTTGCCAGGCCATTCGGCTACGCACCACCCTCTGCTTTCACAACATAAACGGGCTCCAGGACGCTTTGTGCTCCAACGCTTTGTGCTCCAACGCGTTGAGCTCGCCCGCGATGAGCAGAAATAATGCACCAGGCATCCACCGCGGCAAGTGAGGCACTAGCACTCTCGAGTCAGCTCTGCCCTCAGGCAGTAGTAGACAAGGGCGACAATATCACTCACGCTGAATTAAGTCAACCATCCGCATCGTTGTCCATCAACGCGAACGGCACCGTGACCATCGGGTCGTCTTCACTGTTCACGGAGCACCCGTATGTCACCAGCATGATGACCACCGCGATCCGTCGGGCCAACGCCCACACCCCGTCAGCAACTGCAGGAGGAGGAGGGGTCGCAAATGTTCGCAACGCCGACGGCAGTCCCCGGATGGAGAGCGTAAGTATATTACGTAATATGCAAGCACCGGCCGGGGGCATGAATGACCACAAGCGCTAGTGACCGTTGTTCATCGATCATCATCATGTTCATGACTTCCTGAGACGCGTGGTCTTTATAATCTGTATTTAGAGCATAGAATCCGTCACGCGAGACAGACAGAACGTAAATCTGATACAGCGTGGAGCGGAGTGAATAGCTAACTTGAATAGTCAATTCAATGCCAAATAGGAGTACTAAACGAAGATGTGGCCCTCGTTCGAGTCGCCCCCTCAAGTTTACGTGCATATGGAAGCCTGCTCGATTAGTAGTAGACGGCTGGCGTAATGTGAAAATTCTGCTTCTATCTCTGTCTGCATTCTAGATGCGGCTGATCGCTCGGTCTACATCGTTCAGCAGGCTCCCGTCCCTTGGACCAACGTGCGTACGCTGGCAGGCTGCACTCATCTTGGATTATGCCCTACCACTCCTTGTACTCGTCCTGCTTTCACGCGGGACTTTGTGCGGTAGTCACTGTAGTGCCGTTCGATCCCGGTCCTTCTCTTTTGGGACCCGAACTCACGACGCAAACGACGGTTAGCCTTGATTATCTCAGCTACGCCGGTGGGTCCGCGGGGTTCTCCTATCTCATTATTTTCTTACAATATACTCACACGAGAGTGGCTCCCTCTGTCTCTACCTCTGCCTTTGTAGGTCTTGCCATGGAATCGCACTACACCGTGACAGATGTTGCCCCCATAGTGCTCACTGCCCAAGGCATGCAACTCGAGGTTCCGCAACTGCGTGAAGTGTCTGCCACGAACACTCCGACGACGGTCAATTCGTCAAACAGCAAATTCGATTCGTCGTCTACAAGGATAGTTTCGTTCGAACAGGACGACCCGTACGATCCAAAGGTGGAGTTCCTATGCTTCACCTCTTGTCGTCTAACTTGAAAACCCGTACAGTGTTGGAGTAGAAGGAAACGCTGGGGTATGACTATTGTCGCGGCATTCCTGGGATTCAACGCGTCAGTACATTTCCCTATTGCCACCTTTTCACGCAGCAATAACGCATTCGCCTGAAGCTCGTTTGCCTCCTCGGCGCCATCGGGGATGTCCGATCGCCTCAGAAGCTACTTCGGATTCCCAGAGGAGCTGGCGACTCTTACTCTTACCCTGTTCATCTTTGGCTACTGCGTCGGGCCTTTGTTCTGGGGTCCGCTCTCTGAACAAGTGCGCTCACGACGGTAGCCTCTCATCCCGCGGTGTCTGACTAGAGATTCGATATAGTATGGACGCCGCCCAATATTTCTGGTCTCGTTTCCAGTCTACATCGTGAGTGTGTCATGTTGATACACTTTCTATGCTCAAAATCGCCGCCAAGTGTTTTACCCTCGGATGTGGATTGAGCAAGAACACAGCTTCCATCATGATATTCCGACTGCTCAGTGGCATGTTTGCGGCGGCGCCGATGTCAAATAGCGGGTACGGAAGGTATCATTTGGCCACATGGGTAACATATTTGACGATACTCTACGCGAGTTAGCGCATTAATATCCGACATGTGCGCTCTACCATTCCTTCTCTTTTGCATCCTCCGTTCTGATGAGGCGGAACAGCTGGGATGCTCAAACGCGAGGCAAAGCTCTTTCACTGTTCATTATCTCGCCATTCATGGCCCCAGCGTGGTAAGTGACGGCCTCCGTTCACTGGTTAAACACATTCAACCCATCCAGTGGGACCATCCTGTCCGGCTATCTGGCCGAGTCAACGCTCTCGTGGAGATGGTTGTTTTGGATCATGGCGATGATGGTGGGAATGTCGCTTGTCGACCCCTTCAAATCCGCTGACTCCTGTTTGTTAGGCTGGAGTGTCCCTTGTATTGATCGTCTTCACTCTGCCCGAGACATATGGGTATGTCTCATTTCCTCGTCGCCAAAACAGCTAGCACATATCATGACTTTGCATCCAAGGCCAGTGTTGCTTGCGCGTAAAGCTCAAGCACTACGGTCTGAGACAGGAAATAGCTGTTACGTGGCACCAATCGAACTAGAACCGCCTATGTCAGTGTCGGCTAGGGCCCACCGCACAGTGAGCATACCCTTCAGGATGCTCATCAACGAGCCCACGTTAATCGCAACGACAATATACATGAGTGTAATATCTCTCTTCGCACGTAGTAACCGCAGCTAAATGTTTCTCTCAGTTCCTTTATGGATGCATGTACCTCATGTTCGAGGCGTTCCCCATCGTCTATGTTCAGGGACACCACTTTGGCACTGGTGGGTCTAACAATTGCCCCCAAGTTGAGCTCATCGATAAAGCCGTCACAGGCGCTGCGGGCCTCGTATGGATACCAATAGTTCTCGGCGTCGTGGCATCCGTATTTGCGGTGGGTCCTTCTGGCCTTCCGCCACTACATCATCGTCTCATAGCCCGCCCAGTACATATACATCTTCGAAAAACGATACCAAGACGCTCTCAATGGCCGCAGCTCAGTGAAAATGAGCCCAGAACTGCGTTTGGAGTCTGCGAAATGGGGGGCACCCCTCTTTGCTGCTTCATTCTTTTGGTTTGGGTACGTCATATCTCGCTCTTGTGCTTTGACACATCTCACAACTGGAAAGATGGACGTCCTATCCTGGCGTTTCCTACTGGGTGCCCCTGATGTCTGGCATCGCCATGGGGTTTTCAACTATATGGATTTTCGTGAGTGCGGCTCCTTACAATTGACCTCCCATCCGACTAATACGTCCGTATTAGCTCGCCCTATTCAACTACATCATTGGTAAGGCATACGTGCACACTGTCGATTCACCGCAGCTCCTGACCGTGGTACATGAAGAGGTGTACCTCTGCGTCGCAGCTTCCGCCTTGGCCGTGAATACGGTTGTCCGCAGCATCGCAGCGGCTGGATTTCCTGTGTGTGCCACAAGTTTCATGGTTCGTTTGTACCATATGTTTAATATGCGCTCTCTACAGCTGTTTGCCTCGCAAATGTACCAGACGTTGAATCCGCGGTGGGCGTCGACAGTAATGGGATGTTGCTCCGTGTTGATGATACCGATTCCCCTCCTACTTCAGAGGTCAGTGATGCATAGTCGCGTTCGGACATGTCGTCGTGTCTGACTTTCACCTAGGTATGGGCACACGTTGCGACGGAAGTCTCGCTATGTGCCTTCTTCCAATCGCATATAGTCATAGATGTCTCACTCGAAAGGCTAGGTAAGATTGCTAGTGATCTCCCTAGTACCTCGTTCCAAAGACCGATTTCTAGAGATTCGTGAACTTGTGATGATCTTCGTGATATCTCGTGTTTGCAGTTGATAGGGCGGATAACACAAGGCTCTCAGTCCAAACACTGTGTAGTTGTAGATATTGAAGGAACTAGCACTTACGCAAGGATTGTGGATGTGACCTCTGGATGCAGCTCCCACATCGTAAGGATATAGTCTGGATGGATACATGTTTAGCAAGGGTATCTGTGGTGACCCAAAAGCTCACAGGCTATCATTCATGCGCGCTGGCATTTGGCGACCGCACAGACCACCTCTCCGCAGATCAGTGAGTTAATGATGCATGCGCAGTGCTTGGCTATTGTACTGAATCATATCATTTTATTCGGACGGTAGAACATGGACTACGCCGCAACATCCGCTTTTACACATCGTGACACCGCCTATACTGTCCTTGTGAGCCTGAGCTTCCTTGGCCTTGGGAACGAATTTGGAGCGCGCATATAGTCATCATCCGCGACCAGCGGTCGCGGATGGTGACTACATAGCTCAGCACCAACTCGCCTTTACACGTATTCCACTTTTCCACTTGTCCCTGACCGCACGTAACAATGTGCGGGAGAATAGACTGGGATGAGGAGAAGTGAAATAGATTGTAGTCCCGCCTTATAACTGATGGTCGGTGCGTATAACGTACTGCTCCTGTCACTTCTCAGTGGTCCGAGAGAGACACCAACAAGAGAAGTGTGGAACCCCATTCTATGACAGATCGAAAACGTGTCGATGAGGGACACGACCGTGCTCGCAGATGTATCTACCTTGGTCATTCATAGCTATCTCTGGTTGAGGACAGCTTCAGTCGAGTCATCAGAACCTTGCACCCTGTACCTACCCTGGGAAAACAAACTTCCTCCGAGTCGGCGTTCCTCCCAACGGCGGAGGATCCCCTGTCAAGATGATTCATGATTATTGCACCCTCCTCGATCATGTCAAAATCTCCCCGAGTCATGGGGCTCCGCCTCACTCACACAGTAAATGCAGTGACTAGATCGATGCCGTTAACACTTGTCAGGTTCTCAGAGATGGGCAACGAAGCGTTTTGGAACATCTCCTCTGGTGTAGGTCCGTGGGACAGTGAGGCCCATCTTCATCTCAGGCTGCTATTTGCGGCATATCACTTTAGGTTTAACGGATACGATTTACAGACTGAAGCAGTTGCAAGGACTTACTCTCTCTCGCCACGATTCTTCTCTCAATGCCCGCCGGTAGCTCTACTCACTCTGTGCTTCAGCTGCGGACACCCACTGACACTCTTTGTCGACAATAGGGTTATCTGCCCTTCTTCTCGGCGCAACAGGCGCAGCCGGCAGCCTTCTGTTGCAAGAGGTGTTGGCATCGCCGGCCTTCACCAGAGTTGGGGAGTATGGGCGGCGCGTCACTTCGTCGGACAAGATCGCAGCAGGCAGAGACAAGCTCGAACAGAAGATCATTGACTACGAGAAGATAGAGATGATGGGTTTGAAGGAGGGGCGATGGGACGTGATATTCATCACGTAAGCAATCGAGCTGTCCATCGCAACCGGTGCTTAGGGTCCCCTAGCCTCGGAGTGAGCATAATGCTCGCCGAGAGCCCAGAGCATTTCGAGAGAGTTGACAGGGAGTTGAGTATCGAATCACTCGAAGCGAGACTTCCGGGATGTCATTAACTGAAACCCTTACAGATACGTCGTCAATGCAGCTCGCGCCGCAAAATCAGAAGACCCATCTCACAAGCAACGCATCGTGTATATTTCTGTAAGTCATCACTGAGGTCCCTCGTCTGTTGTGTGTTTGACTTCGATGCTTCTTTGCAAACATCAGGCGATGTACGCAAATCCGGCATCGTTCATCTTCTACCTAAGGTCTGCCTTCCCGGCGATAAACAATGTGAGCGAGTAGCAGAAACTGACACTGCGTACCAGGAGTAAGGCGGCAACAGAGATTGAATTAGCCCAGTTGGGGTACAGCGACACCATTATTGTCCGCCCTGGGATGTTCGGGAAGGTTCATCGGGAGGTCGTCAGACCCATGGAAATCGTATTGCGGTGGGTCGTTTTTCAGGGTCTTCAGAGTGCGTCTGATATTTTAATATCTAGAGGCATATCTAGAGTCGGGTCGTACGTTAACCCCCGACTTTACATACCAGTACGCGTCATCACCTATTGTTCACATCCATCATACATTGCTGAAATCAGGCGGTGGTATATGCAGCTACCGCGCCTCGTACATTGCCTACTACTTCTCGGAGAATCAGGTAGTGGAAGCCTTCCGCCGAAACTTCTGTGGATACGAATGGTGGATGGCGTCCACTTCGCTACTCTGCTAAATGACAGTGTCATGATGATTGACGCAGACCCTCCGAACGTGAGGGCATAGCTACTGCCTAGCACACCGCGGAGTGATCATGTCCTACATTAGATGTACATAACACTTGTCGACGGCGAAGGCCAGGGAGACAGATTGTAGTAGACATTGACAGCTTATAGACGGACTACAAAACTTCTAGTCTTATTGACAAGAAGGTACAGCCGGTGCAGAGAGGAGAAGTGTTGTGCACCGGGTGCATGACTACGATGCACTCTACCGCACAAGCAGGTTCAACATAGTTACCCATTTGAACGAGCAGTTACCGCTAGGGGACAGATCTAACTTGAGTAGTCCACGCACGAACGTGCGTCGGGCCGGGCTATCAGGCTGGGGATCTGGCGTTCGTGATATGATGAAGGCACTGATATAATTTTCCGACCTCGTGGAATGTTGGCGATAAGGCCACTGAATTCCCAGAAAATACCGTGCCTTGGTGGCAAGTGTGAGGAGACGAATGGAGCAAGCAAGACCCTCGAGCGCTGAAGCGCTGACGGGACGGCGCGCTGTCACGGTGCGGCAGGACCGGACTGGCGCTTAGCTATACTTTACTCATCGACAAGTTGGATAGCTGCTTCCATCATATGCATCCACTGGACCGAAGGTGTGAACGCACTAAACCACATTACGCCGACGGGTGCAGGAGGACTCGGAGGAGCCTCGAGGCAGATTCACATATGCACCGATAGCGGCGATATGGTGACAGCGCTGACTAGACTCGGACAGTAGTAACTTACATGTACCTATGTCCGGCACTCAGTGGGCCGAGGTGCATTGATGAATTGTAGTATTGCAGTCATGTAAGTAGTAGGAAGCTTCGGACGTAGTGTATTCTAGGGTAGATAGCCTGACATGTATCTAGTGAGTGCTGTCACGCACCGCATGGTACTATGCGCGTGTGGCGTGACTAGATGGGTCCCTCCTCCTCAGGAGGAAGAGACCTCAGCCCACGGGTGCCGGTGAGCGCGGACGTGATATAATGCGACTGCAGGGCCGGGGCCTCTCGGAGATAGATGAACCTGACAGAACCGTAATCTGCGGCCTGAGCCGGGTGCCACGCTACGTCAACAAGATGCTTCCGCGGCGACGTCCGAAGCTCCGACTGAGTGGGTCTTCCAGGAGGAGCAGCGCTTTGCTCAGCATAGCGAACTGGCCGGAGATCTAGCTGAGAGATCTGGGATGCGAGGAAGCCTGCTAGTGCAAGCATGTGACTCAGTAGGTACGTACTACGTCCTCGGTACCTAATACCTTTCTGGACTGGCTGGCTGCACCTGCCGACGCACACCTGACGCCATCGCTATACTTACTCAGATTTTCACTTACGCATTCTTGGCAGCCACACTGCGATGGGTACTCGCATGGTTGACGGATTATTCGCAGCCGTCGCTGGTTCCTTCGGCCTCGTCGCGTTCTACCTTTTCCACACCGGCCCACTTCTCTCTGGCCTGCTCAGTGCGACGGCATACCTCCTCATCCAGAGGACGGCTCGTACGACGAAGCCATACCCTCCAGGACCTCGGGGTTGGCCTGTCATAGGCAACCTACTTCAGATACCTCAGGTAGACCCGTGGCTGGTCTATTCAGCATGGGCGGACAAGTTCGGTTCGTGGACATTCCCAAGCCTCTGCTTACCCTATACCATGCCATGCAACTGATGACCCCGGATTCTCAACAGGCGACGTCGTACACCTCTCAGCACTGTCCGACCATCTGGTCATCTTGAACACAGCTCAAGCAGCCAAAGACCTACTCGATGGTCGCTCAACGATATACTCCGACCGGCCGTCCTCGGTAAGTTCTCCCTTGACATGGCTGTCCGCTGCCGCTGACGAAGCCTACGTTGTACTAGACGATGGCTGATCTGTGCGCCACCACGATCCACTCACGAAATGTGGCTCACTAACGCGCCTATACAGGTCGGGATTCGGCATCGAATTGCCGATGCTCTCGTACAATGATCAATGGAGGAAACAAAGGAAGATTGTGGCACAGTCGTTCAACGCAAGCATGGTCCCGCGGTACCATGCCATCCAGGAGCACGAGGCACACGTGCTTGCCTTGGGCATCCTGCAGCACCCGGAGACACTGGTCAGCCAGACGAAGACGTGAGTCCGCGATGCGAGGTGATGGTGTGCACCCACTCGCGCTTTTTGCTGACGGGGTGTGTGTGTGCTCGGGCCAGACGAATCGCGGCGATCATCATGCGGGTGACGTACGGGTACACCGTGACGGGCGAAGACGACCCGATGATCACGGTTCCGTTCGCTGCCATGGACAACTTTGGGTCTGCCACGGAGCCCGGGATGTGGATGGTCGACTTTGTCCCTCAACGTGAGTGGTGCTGTCCGTGTCTGCCGCCGAGGGCGGAGCTGATTCGCGAGTGGTAGTGCGTCACTTGCCGCGGTGGATGCCCGGTGTGTCGTTTCTGCGCATTGCGGACGAGTTCAACGCGTTGGAGCGCAGAGCGTCCTGGAGTCCGTATCTGTGGTGCAAGCAGAGGGTGGTGCGTAGCCGAACTTCCCTTCCGGCAGGAATATGTGCCGTTGCTGACGGTTGGTCGACCTGCTTAGGCGGAAGGCACAGAGGAGACGAGTCTGGTTGCAACGGCGCTCAGCCAGGCTGGAGGACAGCTAGATGCGGAAGACGAAGCGGCGCTCGTCTGGGCTGCCTCGTCTGGGCTCGGTGGAGGGCTCGATACGGTAGGAGCAGGCGAAATCCTCTCTTGCGCTGGCGCACGCACTTATGCATACACAGAACATGTCGACGATTTTCACATTCTTGCTCGCGATGATGCGCCATCCCGACGTGCAGGCGCAGGCGCAGGAAGAGATTGACAGAGTGGTGGGCTCGGACCGCCTGCCGACGATCGCGGACAGGCCGTCGCTACCATATGTGAGGAGCGTCATCGCGGAGGTGTTCAGGTGGTACCCGGCCGTCCCTACAGGTGTGTGCGCTCTGGGTCGGAGATAGCACTGATGAACGATCGATATGGTCTCAGGACTTCCGCATGCTCTGCGCCAGGACGACGTATACAGGGATTATCTGCTGCCCAAGTCGTCGATCATCATCCCGAACGTCTGGTGAGTCTGCCTCGTGTGTCTGTCACGCGCAGCTCGTGTTGTGATGTGACGTTCACGAATCGGATGGACAGGCGCATGACACATGATCCCGCCGTGTACGCGCACCCGGACAAGTTCCAACCTGACCGATATGGGGGCAATGATGGGGAGATGAGGAAGGTGATAGATCTCGTGTTTGGGTTCGGGCGGCGAGCGTGCCCGGGGGTGCAATTCGCAGAGGGGTCGATCTTTGCAATTGTTTCGACTATTCTGGCGACGAGCGTCGTGGTTCCGAAGACGGACAGTCAGGGTCATGCGATTGTGCCTCCGATGGAGTACACGAGTGGTATCATTGCGTGAGTATTGTTGACTTCGCTCGGTGAGTTGTGTTGACAGCACCTGGGCATTCAGGTTTCCCAAGCACATCGTATGCGACGTGAAGCCCAGATCCGCACGTGCGCAGCAGCTCCTCAAGGATTACATTTCCCAGTCCGATTAGTCCGTCCTCGGCGTCCGGCGTCCTTTCGAACATCGTTGTTGTGCATTTGTGTTATTCGTTTGTACTAAAGTAAAGAATGCGGAAGGCCGCTGCTGCATAATTTCATCCGGCGCCGGGTAGCGTAATCGTGTATGTATCTCACCCCCCACATGCATTCAGTGATGGTGCCCCACCGAAGTGGTACGCAAGGTACGACGCGCTAGCCAATTGCTGCCATGCGCGCTGGTGAACCGGATGCATTCCCCGTTTTGTACTCTGTCCGGTGCACAGCCGGAAGAAGCGAAATGTATACATCTTCCATAGCAAGGGCTGTCCGCTATCATTCTCATGCCTCACTCGACGCTGACCGGTAAAACCCATCGCACAGCCCATTGTTGTAAGGATCGTACGCTCTCGATATAGGCTGCCTGATATGGTGTTGCTTGATAGTTACAATCTGTTTGTAGCGCACACAGTCAGGAATGGCACTGGTCTCCATTATATAGTCGCCCTTTGCAGACCCTTTGCTATGCGCAACCTCTTGGCGTCTCTCCCTTCTCTCGTCGCTCGTTGTCGTAAGCGTGATTGTTGCACCATTTGTAGGTTGTATATACTGACGTAGTGTTTCTCTGTGCCACCCGTTAGGTCATGTACAATAGCTCCTGGGCCCCCACAAACGAAACCTCCTACCAGATTTTTACCGAGGACACATGGCTGCAGGGCGCACTTCTCAGCAACATAGCCTACGGCGTAGAACTCGCCTTGTTTGCGATGTGTTTCCACCTCCTGGTGAAACAGATGAATCATCGCAACAAGACACGGCAAATCTGCCTCCTATCTTTTATCAGCATTTTGTTTGTGCTGGGAACAACCTTCGTCGGCGGAAGTATGAAGTTTGCTCAGCAGGCGTTTGTCGAGTACCACAATTTTCCTGGCGGCCCCGCCGCATTCGAACAGGCCATGTTCACCGATCCCGTTGACGAGCTTGCGAACATATCTTGGGTGGTAGGCAATTGGTTGATGGATACCTTCTTGGTGAGTGGCATCGTCCAACAATACAACACCGAAACAATGGCTCATTCAATACGTACTAGGTGTGGCGGTTTGTAGTCATCTACAAAGACACAGTCAAGCAATGGCTATGGGCTTTGTTGCTGTTGCCCTGCCTCATGCTTCTCGCCTCCGTTGGTCAGTATTCCCGTACCATCATTTTCCATTCACATATTGACTTGCGTACTTTGTAGCTTTGGGCACTGCCGCACTTGTCAGCATCACAGGCTCGTCCCCGTTCGCGTTCGTCAACCTCACTCTCGCGTACTATGTCATGTCTCTCTCGCTCAACGTCATCGTCACGCTCCTCATCGCCGGCCGACTGCTCATCTTTCGTTATCGCATACAGAAGACCATGGGAGGGCAGCACACATCCACTTACTCCAACATCATCGCCATCCTTGTCGAGTCCGCCTCGCTCTACTCCGTCTTCGCCGTACTCTTCATTGTACCATTCGGGCTGGGCAACCCTGTGGGAAACATTTTTCTGCAGGTGGTCAATCAGGTTCAGGTAAGTGGAGCCTTTTGTGATCACGGCCCTCTTGCTAATGATTTGATAGACGGTGTCCTCCCTCCTCATCATCTTCCGTGTCGCCACCGGGACCGCGTGGTCCGGCAACACAGCGACCAGGATCACTGACCGCTCAGCCTCGCAGTCCATCCGTTTGCCACAGATATCGGACATGGCGTTCCGTACGAACCAGTCGTCGACAGCTGCGGACTCCCTTCACTCTAAAGACATACAGATCCCAGGCGTCGTAATCACTCGGGATATTACCAGCGACACCGATTATCGAGTTTGATTAGGGAGAGATTGATCCAGTATCGTATGTCCATGGTTGTACCAGCCATGAGTGAAACATAATATCTCGAGGCTTGATGACTGCGCAGCATACTCTATGATTCGTGTTATGTAACAATTGGTTTCATAGCCGGTGACGAGGATTTCCTTGACACAAACATTTACTGTCGGCTGAATACCGTAATCAGGGTGTCAAAACCTAAGCAAGCATAGTCGCACAGTTGTTTAAGCCGCATAACTCAGACAATCAAGGAAATCATTGAAATCGTATCTCTGTCAATCACATTATATCGTACATCATTATGCACCCGACTCCAGGTCTGTAGGAGCGACATGCGAGCTTCGTGACGTATCCTTCACTTTGTCCATGCTATTGATACGGTCCAGCTGGATGTCACTTGCCCCGCGCTTCGTCATTATTTGCGCGCATGTATTCTCTGTCCAAGCTTGCCCGGAAGCTAGCCGATAAACGATCAGCAACGAGGAGGCCGTCTAGAGAGCATGTGTTCAGTATATCCTCTTCCAAAACAGGAGGAAAGTATCGTACATACCTGGACCTGGCTGACGGTTTGGAGAAAAACGTTTCCGAGCGGGCTTCCGATACCGAAGGGGACGATGAACAGAATAGCAAACGACGAGTACATAATAGCGGATTCAATGAGGATCGCCGTCATGTTTGCATATTCTGAGGTATGGCCAGGGCCCATAACGCGCGTAATGCGCCAGCGGTAGACCAGCAGGCGGCATACGATGAATATAGTCACGATGACGTTCAGTGCAATAGTCATGGAGAAGTATGCGAGCGTGAGGTTGACGTATTGGAAGGGCGAGGAGTTATCCGTCTCCGCTAGCGCAGCTGCTCCAGTTGCTGGACGCCGAAAGTCAGCGACTTCCACACATCAAATCGAGTGTAGATGCTCACCGACCGACGTTAAGAGCAACACACAAGGCATAAGCAGCACCACACACAAGGTGAGTTTGCGACAGTTCCGGTATATTACATAGCAGCGCCAGACCTGTGCGATGTGGATGGTTAGCTTGAATCGATCATTATAGCGCACATTTGCTTACCAAGAGAGCATCCATGAGCCAATTGCCGACTATGAAACACACATTCGCAACTTCGTCTATGGGATTCGAGAAGTCGACCTCCTCATACGCGCTGGGACCGCCAGGAAAGTTGCGATACTGAACGAAGGCCATCTGGGCAAATTTCGCGTTGAACGCCATGAAGAGGGTGCCGAGGATAAAGATGACGACGACAAAGGCGAGCAGCGAAAGGTGCGTTTTGCGATTGTTCTCGTTCATCTTTTTGCACAAAACGCTGAAGGACATGATGAAGAGCGTGAGCTCGGCACCGTAGGCGATGTTGCCGAGCAGGGCCCCTTGGAACCACGTCTCCTCGGCATACAGCTGGGCAGCCGTGTCGTCAGGCGCGTACGAGCTGTTCATTGTCTGGCAGTATCGTTAGCCCATGACCCACTCTCAAGTTGAGAGCAACACCACGCACCTCTCCCTTGAGAATTCGATGCAGCACGCGACACTCAAGAAGCGCTGGCGCCAACGCAAGCCTGAGGGGGGAGGGATTCGTTAAGTATCGCGTCTTCCAAGCGCCTTAGCAGATCAACGTTCACTGAGCTGCATGAGCCGCGCCTGGAATCCCAGCACCACGGGTGGTTCCCACGAGAATCTTCCGATCGAATAACGTTAACTGCTTGTGGACTCATCCACTTAGAAATGTGCGCGTTCTGGCAGCGACTCACATGGAGTACTCCGAATCTCCGGCACCGCCATGCAGGCGCAGCTCCGCTTGTTAAGGTACGCATGACCACCGTGTTAGTCGCAAACACATACGAGGAACCTGCCTGACAGCTGTACGAACCTGTCTCGGGTGTTGCCCGATTGAGCTAATTCTGCAAGATAAGCGAACTTAATCAGCATTGAGTACTTGAGTACTGAGAAGCCGTACTTCGGTTGATTTATAGCCTCAGTCTGTCAAACCTTACTCAGAATTAGTGACCTAGGTCCCGTATCGATAGCCCAGGAACCCTAGGGCAGACGAAGGAATGGGCATACTAATGAAGACAGAACGGGGCTTCTCTGGTGTATATGCGGCTGCTGGGCCACGTCAGAAACATTCTCGAGGTTACAGAGATGCTGGCGTACGCGGGTTCATGATACGGGCCGCCTACATGGAGATTTTGCGTTCAAACGTTCGTTGCACGTTCGTTGCACGTTCGCTTATCCTCCGCACACGCTGTCGAAGTAGAAGGCGTGGTGGTCAATTTTTGGATCAGTCACTCAAGGCTTATGTAACTCAGGTGACGGTCAATCAGTTCTCAGATCTCCGACTTGTATGTTGCCACACAAGCGTTTATACTTACGTAATAATCAAGATAGATCACGGAGATGCTCCAAGTCAGCATGCCACCATCTCCGCACCTCTCCGGTAGGGTGAAGCGTTACGCGTTAGGAATGAAATTCAACATTTCATCCATAACGCATGGAATGCGCATGAGTGGTCCTCCACTGTGGTCCAAAGTGCGAAGAAAGTGAGCTATTTCTCGGATGATGCGAGAGTACGTCGCGGTTTCCCTGACCTTACTACTATTGCTCACTCGGCATAGTTGGTCTCGTGCCTACCACTGGATGCTGCTTCTGCCAGTGCATCAGTAGCGGGACTGGTGCCTGCAGTGGCGGGGAAAGAAGACATCATACACCTGATCCATCCTCGGCCCGTCCCATGGTCCTCGCTCGCCGTCGTCGCGGCACAGGAGTTGGACGTCGCCCTCGTGCCTTTCAACGAATGGGTCCTCAGGCTGGAGACCCTTCTAGCATCCGGTGAAAGCGAGGTCGACCTGCTACGCACTGTACGCGCCCTGCATCTGCTCAGATGGTTCAAGAAGCTCTCAGTTGTCCCGCAGGATGCCCATGCTCAGGCACTCAACTTCCCGTCACTCTCTGTAACGCGTGCAACACAGCTCTGCCCAGAGTTACTGGAAATGGCCCCACTTGGTGCAAACGATGTGAAGGGGTGGCTTGACTACTGGCGCGGGATAGGATTCGTCTAGCACTATGTCGCACACCTCGCACATTATTTTAATGTTGCTGATCATCGCATTGCGTAACAAGTGTTATATGCAGAGAATGAACAGCTTGTCAAATCCAGGTCGAGAGAACTCTGTACAATGCAGAGCCGTGATAGCTAACGCGAATACGGTAGCGGCGGTACAGTATCTACGTCGGACCCTCCGCCACAACACATATCACAGGGCACGCTACACCTGGCTCTCACCTGGAGCTGGCATACTGATATATCACGTATTGTAGTTACAGTACAGCCGTGATACATAAACTGTTGTGCTACAGTACAGCCCTACAGCCTGTGTTCCGTGATATATGACAAGCCATCTGTCATATATCACAGATGTGCTATTACCATATCCGGCCTGGATTGCTGACCTGTTATATATTACAATACCCGACCAAGCTGGCTGCCTGGTGCTGCAGCTCAAGAATATAATCCTTATATTTATTACATAAGGTCAAATTCTGCATACAGACAGTGGTCATGCATCGAACGAGCGTAGCGGGTGATGTTGGGCGGGGGCGGCAGGCGCGGGGACCCGGTAGGCGCACGGCGGGCAGGCGCTTGGAGATCCGTTATTATCGGGGAAGACGATCGGCGGCGGCATTCAGACATGATGTCATGTCTGCCTAAGCGCCGAGAACTGGCCCGGTAAGGAATCACGGTGGCTCAACGCCTTTCTAAGCGCCAATAGCTTTCCTGATATGGAATCATTGTGGCTGAACACTTTGACAACAAAACATCGCATTATGACAGCGGAAGCAGTGGGAATACTTTCGGATGGAAATTTAATAAGTTATCGATGATATAGCACTCGTCTGAGCCTTCTAAGTACACACAAATAAGCTTAGTCACTGTGCAATTCACTGCCGAAGAACAAGGTGACACCATTCAACCAATCAGAGAGCGGATAACGGCCAGCGTAATTTTGCGACGTTCATTTTGCAGTTCCTGGCATTGTATAGACCTGTATCATTCACTATGTAGGCAGTAAGTAGTTGGCAGGTTATGCAACATTGATACTGAAACAAGAAGCACGAAAACACAACCAAGGATCGAGGTATGCCTTCAAAGCACAGTGTTACCTATGTACCGTACTAATGACACTATAGCAAAGTGCTCATATGTTGACCATGATTTCTATAGTCTCAGAACACGGTTCGTTTTGTCTGCTTTTTTAGTATGACGTACTTTGGAGCTATCAAAATCAAACCCAGGCCTTACTACACCCGTACGTTGTGTGTATGAGCCTCAATACCGTGTTTCGGGCGCGAAAGGCTGGCCGAGCAGTGAGCGCTAACGCGATGTACACGCCCCGGAGATGCCTAATATGGTAGTTTTTGACAGCGCGCCACCACTGCACCTCGTTGTTGAGCTCAACTTCCTAGTTTGTTACCTTATACTGTTTACTGTGCTTAGTATAAGACACATAAGATAGAATACCAGTTTTATATACGACATCCAGGGTGAGTGCTGTATTACCGCATTTGTAACATCGCTTCNGTGCTTAGTATAAGACACATAAGATAGAATACCAGTTTTATATACGACATCCAGGGTGAGTGCTGTATTACCGCATTTGTAACATCACTTCGTGATTACATAATGTGGTAATGTTTATGAACGGCATTTACTACTTGCTATACACGTGGTACCAAGTGGTCGGGCCCTGTACTTCGTGCTCCTATCATTCACAATTTATCTGTTTCGGGTACCATCCAAAGAGGCTATCTACACCGACGGTTATGGTATTGGGGCGCTGTCTGCCCCGAAAAGGAAATGTTGGTAGTGGCGCGGCGCAGTGCAGACAAATATGGTGCCGGCGCGCTGCCGCTGGCGCTGTTGGACTGTAATATATTACAAATGTACTGTAATATATCACGATATACATCCACAGTCCCCTATTGTAGCACAACAGTTTATGTATCACGGCTGTATTGTAACTACAAGTCCGTGATATATCAATATGCCGGTTACGCCTGTGGCTCTGGTGTGGACCAACGCGTCGGCATGACCTGGCTGCTACGGAAGCTTGTTGCTGACGCGTACTGTAGATTAGTAGCGTATAAAAGCACAGGAATGCGCAGTCCATGGTACCCTACAGACAGATAGAATATCGAGAAAGCAACGACGGTACTCGAGGTGGGAAATGTAGTCCTTGGGGAGCTCCTGCGCACGTGCGGATCTCGGCTTCACGTCGCACACGATGTGTCTCGGAAACCTGGATACCAAGCTGCTGTCAGGCCAAGACACCGAGCGCAGTCGACAACACTCACGCAATGATACCACTCGTTCAACTCCATCGGAGGCACCACGATTGGACGGCGCTGCCCGTCCATCTTCGGAACCACCGTGCTCGTCGCCAGAGTAATCGCGACGGTCGCAAGTATCGATCCCTCCGCGAACTGCACCCCCGGGAACGCCCGCCATAGGCATGTCAGTGGACCGCATCTGATTGAGCAGATCTTGGTAGCGCACAGGTCAGCCATCGTCTGGGACAACGTGGGGGGATCCGTCAGTGACAGCGGAGAGCCATGTCGAAGGAGCACGCACCGAGGACGGCTGGTCGGAGTGTAAAGTCGAACGACTATCGAGTAGGTCCTTGGCTGCCTGAGCCGTGTTCAAGTTCAAGATGACCAGATGATCAGACAGCGCAGAAAGGTGCACGACGTCGCCTGCCAAGAAATCATCGTCAGATGGATCGTGGTATACGGGAAGCAGAGGCTTGTGCATGTCCACGAACTGAACTTGTCCGCCCATGTCGAATAGACCAGCCACGGGTCCACCTGCGGAATCTGCAGTAAGTTGCCTATGAAAAACCAGCCGCGAGGTTCAAAATGGTATGGCCTCGTCGTGCGCGCCGTCGTCTGGGTGAGAAGGTAGTATGCCGCCGCACTGAGCAGGCCAGCGACAAGTGGGTCGGTTTCGAATACGGAGGCCCCCGTGGCCTTTCAGAATTTCACGGGTGAGCCGCGCACGATACGACTATTGACCCTGTCGTGGGCTCTGCCGCACATCATTTAGTACATCTAACATGTACCCAACGTGAGAAACGGAGTGAGAAACGTACATTAACCATGTGAGAAACGGAGCCGGCCGGATGGTTGTTTCTGCACAATACACACGAGACGGCCGGTGGATAGATTGTCTCGTAGAAAACGAGGCGGCCGACTGTCTGATGTACTAACTATGCAGCTAAGCAATGCACCGGCCGGGCATGCACATTTACACACCCCGGCCGGTGTGTTCCAAACACACCACAGCGGGTACGTATCCAGCGTACCGGCCGGGCATGCAAATCTGTGCAGCCCGGCCGGTACGTTCGAAACGCAACACATGCGCACGTACCCAATGCACCGGCCGGGCGTGCAGATCCACACGCCCCGGCCGGGACGTTCGAGACACAACGCCCCCGCACGTACGCAGTGTACCGGCCGGGCATGCAGATTCACACACCCCGGCCGGTACGTTGGAAACACGACACATGCGCACGTACCCAACGCACCGGCCGGGTGTGCAGATCTACACCCCCCGGCCGGTATGTTCGAAACACAAGACCCCTGCACGTAGACAGCGTACCGGCTGGGCGTGCAGATTCACACACCCCGGCCGGTACGTTGGAAACACGACACATGCGCACGTACCCAGCGCACCGGCCGGGTGTGCAGATCTACACCCCCCGGCTGGTACGTTGGAAACACGACACATGCGCACACGCTCGGCGTGGGGGCGCGAACGTGGCACACATTCGGCGTGGGGGCGCGAACGTGGCACACATTCGGCGTGGGGGCGCGAAAAATGCGAACACTCGGCGTGGGGGCGCGAGTGTGGCGCACGCTCGGCGTGGGGGTGTGAATGTGGCGCACCTTCGGCGTGGGGGCGCGAGTGTGGCGCATGCTCGGCGTGGGGGCGCGAACATGGTGAACACTCGGCGTGGGGGCGCGAACGTGGCACACATTCGGCGTGGGGGCGCGAATGTGGCGCACTCTCGGCGTGGAGACATATATGTGGCGCGCCCTCGGCGTGGGGGCGCGAAAAATGCGAACACTCGGCGTGGGGGCGC
>MPVS01000214.1:6409-48290 GCA_001931775.1 Fomitopsis pinicola
GACGGGCTGTCGCTTGACCCCATGTCCAGCATGAAGTGTCAGTTGTACGACCTCCCGTACATCTGGCCTCAGCGACTCGAGGTACCGAGGAAGCGGTACACCGGGATCTGGGCACTGCCCTACTTGCCCACCCGCCAGGACTGCATCCAGTGCCGCGGCACGTGGGCCTATGGTCACGGCGAGGAGGTCGAGGAGGATGGGTCGGGGAACGGCGTCGCCCTTGGTGAAGAGGTCGAGGGGAACGGCACGGGGAACGACCTCGCGCTCGCGCTCGGGCTGCCCGCCCTTGAGGGGTATTGAAAGTGCCGCTGAGCCTGGCTACTTCGTCGACACTCACTGCGTCGGGGAGGATGGACTCATCGGTTTTGTGTTTTGTGTGGCCGGTGTCCGCCCCGCTCGTATATGTACATACACTACGTCTTGTATACTTGTCTCAGCACGTATGTACATATATCGGCCGCTCAATATTGTATTCTGTATCGTCGCGCAACTCAAGTGTGATTCTGATTCAATGCAAGTGTGATTCTGATTCGCCCTAAATGGCCGACTCGTAAGTGTAAGGGCGATCCGCCGAACTTGCCGAATGTTTGGGCGCTAACGTGCTTGAACTTCCTCTGAGCTCGCTCTTCTCCCTCTCGCACAATGATTCCCGCTCACATCGATATCGTTTACCTGCTGTCGACCTGCCTACCGACCTTCCGACAGCTCTGTCAGGCTGCGGTCCGCTGTCCACACCAACGTGGCGTGTGCCACATTACGGTCGTTAGGCTCGACAGAGAGGGATTTGGGAAAATCTATGACTACGTGAGTCTCTAGCTGCTTCAGCTTATGCGTATCCTGATACATGCATCGCAGTGCCCTGTAAATCACCCGTCCCATTATCTCAGGGCTAGCACCAACACGGCATGTCCTCTCGATGAAAACGAGCTGAAACACATCTTCCAACACCTCCCGCGCGGTGAGCTCGAAAGGTGCAAGGTCAAACACCTCCTCCTTGGCGGCGTTCCAGAGTGGAATAGAACCGTAGAGTTTGACAAGGAGCTCCGCACCGGGCGGAGAGTAGTCGTTGAGGTCCTCTGGGTCTATAGCGTGCGCGACATCATCATATTCATCTCTACTCATCTCATCAGCCGTTTTAGCTCAACAAATCGCCCGTCTCCCTACCCATGATTGGGGCAGTGAGGGATGGTGGGATCTATATTCCCCTCTCCCAACCGATCTCCCAGCAGGCGTTCACCTGTCTCAATCCCTGGCACCCTGACAGTGCCGACCCCGTCCAGATTGACCTCTGGTCATCGCGCGAACAGACATGGTTCCCCGTCCCTTATGGCAGCCTATATCTTCCACTCGAGCATTATGCACTGCCCCTCGTGCGCCTTCCTGGTGGGCGCACCGTTGGACCCCCAAAGCCGCCCCTTATTTCACGCAGGCCCCATGATAACGACATGATTACTTGCGGCTTTGCTCCAACCTCCCCCATGTGCAGTATGAAGGCACAGATGTACGACATCCCATACATTTGGCCGGAGCACTTCCGGTATCCTCGATCTCACTACTCCACCTTGTGGGACATTGACAGGATCCAGCCCAACGCGATCAAGCCGTACCAGTTGTACCCAGATGAAATCGTATGGATGGATGGTCATGGGAACAACCGGGCTCTAGGAATCAAGGACGTTGTTGTGGTGGACTCAGACACCGACTAGGGGCACTGCGGAGAGGGTCCGTATTCTTGTAGGGCTCATTGTGGTATTCGCGCATGTACATTGACTTCACTATGAAGCGATCTTCTTGAAATGTGAGACTTCTCGTACCACCACAGCGTGACCGCTCTGCAATTCCCCATCTCCACTAAGCCACGCGTTCCCCACATCTTGGGCGACGAACAACTTGTTCCAACCACGCTCTCCGTTCAAGTTCTCTCTCCCTCTAGACTTCTTGTCCATCACCATGCCTGTTATTCACTCTGAGACTAAGCAGGTCGTGGGGATGCGTATGCTAACTTTCCCGCTGAGGGAGCCGTTGACTACAGCCTTGCCGGTGCCGAGAACGGTACAGTTCTCTAGGTCGGGAGACCAATGTGAACTCTGTTGGATAGTTCTCGTTCTCCTGACTGAAATTAGTGCCTTCATTCGCATGTAAGTGTGTGTCTTTTTCCTCAGTGTATTTCGCCATTGCACATTTCATCATATCTTCTTTCTCCATGCAATCTGACACAGTATGACCCCCGTTCTCGCATGCAAGTGCCAGGGGCGTCTACTGATCTCATCTTCCAGTCTCATCTCACATCTATAGTTCCACCATGTCTATGCTCCCGCTCTCTGATATTGAGGTTTTAGGTCTGCTTAGCGTATTGGAACAGTGCTCCGAATTCCCGCTCAGTCTCACAAACGTTAGGAGGCGCTTACTTGAGCTTTCTCAACACCCCGACACGGGGCACCACCTATCCATCCATGCCATCACTGAACCCCTGGTCACATATGCAGACACACATGATGATAACCTGGATATACAAGGTGAGTCGTATGAACCATCTCCGTTCTGAAAACTGAAGCTTGGATGAATAGCAAACCACTCGCCCATCCACTGCGAGGATACTAGCAGTATGGAACCGCTCGACGCACAAGCAGAGGCGCATGACTCGGATGGTGAGCAGGATATTCCAGGTAAGTAGTATACATGTACTGCACATTTGATACTGAAGTTTGGTTGAGTACTGGAGCCTTGCACCTCATCAGTGGGACGAAGCAGAGGGTCCGCCACCTACAGTCGGCGTACCAATGCCAAGGGGAAGGGAAACGCCAAGGCATCTTCCACCCACCGAAAGACGGGAAGGCGGGCAGACAAGACATTTGAGGGGACGAAGACATCCAACAAAGCCTCGAAGAAGAAGGATTCGGCGAGAAGGCCAGCAAGTGCAGTGATGCCGGCGAAATGGATCAATACAGGCACCTACAAGATGGTGATCTCTGAGCCGGTGATTACCTACCTGACAACATTAGCTTCACATAAAGCCACCACCAAGCTCGACTTCTTGCTTGGAACCGTCCAGGCACTACTTCGAGAAGGCAGCAGAGAACTTGCCTTCACCGATGACTCTCTCATTTCAATCGTACAGAGATGTCAGCGCGCGACGTTCGTGTCTTCGGCGACGGACTTCCTCTACATGGTACAGTACCTACAGCTCCTGTTCAAGGTCTCTAGGTATGTACTCAGCGAGCTCCAAGTCCTGGCCTTGATTACTAAATGGATATCATCAGCCTACAGCGTCAGAACCCCCAACAGCCCACAGTGACCGACATCCACAAACTGTACATAAAGGGAACGCAAAATGCCGTTTGCGATCGGACTCTCAGACGATGGGTCGAAAAGGGTAGCAAGCTTGCAGCGGTCGCTTGGGGAGGTAGGCACGGGGCCTACTGGCGTCATGACATGTGCTTTGCTAACTTGACATTGTAGGCTCAGTGTATCTACTTCTCCTCATCAACGCATGCGAGTTGAAAACTAGACTTATGGATGCGTCAGGCCAGTTTGCGTGGCAGGTGGCTAGCGTGCTTGGGGATCCTGATCCTGGTACGTATATTTTTCCTAGCTGTGGTAATGAAGCACATGCTAAACCAATGGAATAATCACGGACAGAAACTCCAGTTGGTCGAGCTGTCATACAGAATATTATCCCAGCTGTGAGCTTCCTGGCGCGACAGATTGTGTTGCGGTTTGATACCCTGCTATCGCCAAGTCTGTGTGCCGAGTATGGGATGAAAGACGATACTCTCCTCTGTTACAATCTGGATGAGTCGGACAAGGTATTCAAATCTCTCAAGCTCAAGTAAGCAAGACCTTCTCTACTTGATTTGAATCTAACCTGGGCTCTGGCATCTTAAGCAACTTCAACCCGGTGCCACGAAATCCCGACATATGGCAGGCCTTCAGTGAAGCTGCCCGGCTGCCAAATGAAGTCCCTTTGGTTTCCTTAGCGGCGCGTTGGCTTTATGATGTTCATGCGCCTACGGTAATGGAGGAGGACCCCCCTTCACCCCTCACCGCTAGCAGCGAGGTTCCGAGCGATGAAGGGGAACCAATCAGCGTGGATAATGGGTTCATCGCCCTAACCCCCACCCTTCCAAGAATCACTGTATCTTGTCCTTTCGATCTAACCCACCACGCCCATCAGTCGATGCCAGTGCACCCTCTGAATGCAGGAGACAGGATGAGCGGGTATACCTGGACAGAGGCCCAACGCGCTCAAGCAAAGCTAGCCAGGGAGCCCAAGACTCTTGACGAGCTGACGGAGGAGGTACGAGAGTGTTCCTAAATTACATTGGTAGTCGCCATTCCCCTGACCGTGTCTCTCCAACCTCGTAGCTGGAGAGCATGTATGATGGCGGAATTCGTGTGGATCTAGGAAGATATGTGAAGGTATCACCGGCCCTATCCCCGTAAGCTCCATATCGATTACAAGCCTTGCAACACCGTTTCCTCACCCCTGATCTATCCACAGAGAGCCTCTCGAGATACGAGATATCCGAGGGTCGCTCATCATGTGTATCTTTCCAAACTTGCCGCAAGACATGAGGGCGACGCTTCTCGGAAACCTGGCCGCATGCTTTGACTTGGAGCCCTCAAATCTCCAAGAGATGTTCTCGGGAGAGCTGAAAGAGCGCAGTCATGTGTATATTTCCAAACTTGCCGCAAGACATGAGGACGACGCTTCTCGGAAACCTGGCCGCATGCTTTGACTTGGAGCCCTCTAATCTCCAAGAGATGTTCTCGGGAGAGCTGAAAGAGCGCTACTCCTTCGAGGCATTGCATTTCTCGTACTACAACAGGCACTGCACCAGGGTACTGCCGCACTTTCTGTAACCACTTGGTGCTGACTCTCCGTCCACACAGGGGCATGATGTACCAGAGGATGCGCACCCTAATTTAATCGCGAGGGCCGACACCTCGCGGACGAACTACGCCCAGATGCTGCCATACATGTCCCTCGACACTCGCAAACATGAAAGCGTCTACCATAATATGGGTAACATCTTTGGAGGGCTTTTCGAATGGATTGCCAACCAGGTAAGCTTTCAGAATATTGCGAGCGATGTGAGTGGTTTACTGAGCTCTGATAAGATTCTAGGGGTGCTTCCTGAAGAGTACCAGAGCCTCAGCCTCCACGCTGACTCTCTTCCCGGGAATGCGCACACCATAGCGTACCCGTTTCTCTCGGTCGTTGTCAACCTCAATGCTGCAACCCTGGCGCATAGAGACAGGAAGGACAAGGGGCTCTGTGTGGTCATCGCCATAGGTAATTTCGAGAACGGGGAGCTATGTTTGTATGAGCCTGGTCTGGTAGTGCCGCTTCGCTCGGGCGATATCATTGTGTTCCCTTCTGCTCGCATCACTCATTACAATATTCACTATAGCGGTTGCAGAGCATCCATAGTTCTGCATACGGACGGAGAAATTGATAAGTGGACACACGGACAACGGAATGGCTGGGAAGATAACATGTATTTTGATTAGAATGCTACAGTGTTCGTATTCATGAAGTACGCTAGGATCACTGATTGTGGAGCCTGAATAGAATGACTGAGAGTCAGGTAATCGTAACAGACAGTAACACAGATGGCCAGCGCTCTTTTGATTGCACTTAGACGAGACCCCCGTGTCTTGGCCGCTCGAGGCCCCGGCTGTTACAAGGTCCGACTCCTATCCGACTGTAAGCAACTCCGATGTGTTCTTGCTATCGTCTCTGCTGACTGCGCCCTCAACGGCTCTGGGGCACGCTCCATCATGTCCGGTCGTCAGACACGCTCCAAGACGAAGACTGGTCAGCCGACGGCGCCCGCCAAGGCAGCGAGCTCTAGCAAGGGGAAGCAGACCGCTGGCGGCAAGGGGAAGCAAGATGCCAGCAGCAAGGCGAAGCAGGATGCCAACAGTGTTGGTAGAGGTAATATCAAGGTGATCAATGAGTTCCTAGCAGAACAAATGGCAGGGGCATCAGCCAGCGAGATCGCTGCTGTTGTCCAAAGCATCAGGGGCAAGAAGAAAGAGTCCGCTGCAAAGGAGAGATCGGAAGGTGGGCGCAATCTTATGGTCATTTACGATGTTGGAGACTTCACGCAGACACAGTTATCCGAACGAGGAACGCGGCGTTATTGGCAGATGAGGGCAACGAGAACAGTGGCAGGGAGGATGACGAGGGGATGGGCGAAGAGTCGGCGGGGGATGGGACGGAAGACGAAGAGATGGAGGGTGACCAGGAGATGGGCAGCGACCAGGAGATGGATGGCGACGGGGAGATCGACGAGCTCATTCAAGAGGACGAAGAGGAAGTGGAGGAGAAGATGCCTGAGCCTGAGCCGGCAGTACAGAGGTCGGGTAAGCGTTGATTCTGAGCTTCCTGCATATGTAGGGTCAGTACTCACACCAAAATGAGCATCCACGAGGCCAAAGCCGAGGCCTCTGCAAAAGAGAAAAGCTAGTGAGACGGCGGAGAAGGAAGCCGGCGGAGGGGAGGTATCTGGAAGTCCCCAGCAGCCCGAGAAGAAGAAGCAGAGGACACGACGGAGCAGCGCGACCACGCGTGTTGATTCACCAGAAGTTCAGCAAGGGAGCGACAAGGGGGATGGACCTCGTAAGCCGAGCATTACTCTGCAATGGTCATGATTGTTACTTCCTCGGCATGTAGAAAACTCTCCAGGGCGAAGGTCGGAGGTTGGCGTCCTCATGAAGAAGCTTCCCGACAAGCCGGCCTCGAGTGGCCAACAAGACCCCGCAGCAGGATTGTCGAAAGACAGGCAGCAGCTGTCGAGCATGATGAGTGCGCATTGCTTCTTTCAGTCTTATCTATATTCCACTATTTACTACCCATTCGTACAGGGTTGAAAGCCATGAAGCTGCAGGGACCGCCATCCGAAGACAAGGAAGACGAGAAGGAGAAGGAGAAGGAGGCTGACAAGGCGAAGGCAACGGGGAAGACTAACTCGAAGGGGAAGGCGAAGGCGAAGGCGAAGAGCGAACGTGCAACGAGGACAGGGAGTGACGGCGAGGAGGGTGGGGAGGGCAATCAGCTTGAGGCTGACCGAACGAACGGTGTGTTTCTCAAGACCGCAATCTGCTATTGTGTCTTACTGAGCACCGAGTGAATGCCGTAGCCGGTCGTTCAAACTTGAAGGCAAGTGGTGTTGGGAGACAGAGGCTGTCCCAGACTGGCAAGGGAAAGGCAACGTCTCCGATCTCCATCGACGAGTCGGACGATAGCCAGAGCTCGTACAAGGCCTCGGATGTTGCACAGGGTGAGGGTGGCAAGCACGGTGAACGGGGCAGCGACGAAGAGGTATAGTCCTTTCATAGTCATGTGAGTGTACTGACCATTGTTTGACTAGATGCTGGTAGCAGCCGAGGAGGAGCAGAAGCCCAGGGCCAAGAAGGGGAAGAAGGTCGCAGTGAAGAAGGAGCCGACAGAATTGACGTTGTTGGACAGTGCTTCCCTCACCGTGTCCAAGGATCTGCTTGCACAAGAGCCCATGAAATCCTTCATGCTGCGCTCGCAGCACCGGCTCCGGGCGTATATTGCACTTGTGAACGCATGGCCACGCAAGCAGGGGAACAGCATCGAGAAGAGGGAGGTGCCTGAGGAAATGATCGAGCAAACCTTGCGCATACACACCATGTACCAGACGCCGGAGTTCTTGGCTATCTTCAACAAGCTGTGGGGGGACTTGAACATGAGGGACGTGATGATCAAGCAGGTGAGCGTGTGTTATATGTGCTTGCTGGATATGCTACTATGGGCTGTGGACTAGGTGTACAAGGCGGCTGCTCAGCTCCGGCAGGAAGTGAAGCAGAAGGCCAAGCGTGCCGTCGAGAAGGCGTTCTTGATGTTCTCCCTGCCTCAGAATAGCCCCTCCTCTGCAAATTCGTTGGCTCGCGTGGGTGAGCACCAGCGCATAACGGAGGCTCGCATCAAGTTTGTCCGGGAGAATGATCTCTTCCACCATGGCAACGTGCAGATGCCCGATGCCAGTGTGGATCCCTCAGTATGTGCCCTCTCTGTTGTAATGGATTCATTGTTGACGGATTTAAGCTCTGGGTGGCAAACACTCGATGGCCGTTCCATGGAGAGGTCATTGGTGACGTCGCCGCTCACCAGTGGTGGATGGGGGCCAACCCGGAGGCGCTGCGCAAGGAGAACATGGAGTTGTTCGACATCAACAAAGTGCCGCTGTCGAGCAACATGATTGCTCTGGTGTGCAGCGCGGTGAGTGATCATGTTTTCAACCCCGCCTGTTGCTTCTCACTTAAACCATCAGATTGTTGTGGCCCTGGACGAGGCGGCGAAGGGCAAGTCGACCGTCAACTTTGACGAGAAGACGTACGCCCCACTGTAGGTGTCTCATTATTTCCCGTTCGGTGTAAGCTGACGTTCCCTCACAGTCATGACGAGTTCAAGGCGACGATCGACGAGCTCCGCGCGAGCGCAGACCCCAGCAACAAGGAGTTGTACGATGAGGGATGTGCGAAGTTCTGCCAGTCGATGAATGACACCTTGGCGAACCACATTCGGTAGGATCTTGGGCTCTGCGCGGGCGTTGACTGACAAAATACTTTCTTAGCATCATCGCGGGGATTGCGCCGGCTCAGGAGGAGACGCAGCAAGGGTCTTCGAAGGACACCAAAGTGGCGTCCGTGAGGGCTCGCATCAAGGCGCTCTGGGGCGAGGAGCAAGGCGGAAGTGGATCAGCCGGTGGTCCTACTAGTCAGTAGACCGCCGTCAAATCCAAGTTTGAAATTGTCAAGGCAGGAGTTTACGGCATTGCAGTGTTGTAGTGTTGTTGACTGACGAGTGAACCCACAGACGGGTGTATGCTAAGGCAGTGTCTTCCTGTACCATCATCGTCTCTGGCTGGACTGGCTCCCTGGCTCCTCGTCCTCTACTGTTGGTGTGTTGACCATCATATACCACATCGCTACTGTTCTATCAACGGTGGCTCAACACATTGTACATGTAGAGTACTGCCTCATCCTGTGTCGGTAGCAGCTGTTGATTCTGTGTATTGTTTGATGTATAATGCATGTTGATTGCAAGCTATATACAGTGCACAGGCCCCCAAAAATCCAGGCACCACCCCAATTTGGTCTGCTTGAGGAAGCTTGATAAGTGATTGAAGAGCTTTGAAAAGCAAGCTCTCTCCAGAGGGACCGGTTGAGGTTGACCAGCTTTAAGAGGATCTTTCAATGATTTTAATCCCACAGTGCTTCTTTATGAGTAAAGAGACAACTTTCCAACGATTAGCCCTTCTTCGAAGTAGGGGACTTGTCTTGGAGCTGTTGGGCGCCCACCGCTTGCTCTTTGTGTCTTTTTTAAGCTGTTTAAGATTCCTTTAGTAATCTTTAAGTCTTCGGGATCACGGGCGGTTTTTCCTGATGAGAAGAAGCAGGATAGCGATGCTGCACTGCTTCGCCTTGGCTTGCTAGTCTCCTCTGACGATTCTGGCAAGCCCTTCGAGCTCGATGGCAGCACCACTCGCGAGACTCTTGATGGGCTCCTTAGAAAGTATTTCCCCGCTTATTTTGCCTGGCGACTGAAACAAGGCGAGGCCGGTGGCTTTCCTTGGAAGCTTGTGGCGAAGACTCGGAGCAAGCTGGAGGTTGTCTTCCACGACGACAGCATGCCAATGCATGCCCACGACATTCGCAGCTTTGTCGTGAATAGCCACGCGTCGTGGACTAGGCGGGCCTTGACTTTTAGTGAGTTAAGACTGGGCGTTCACCCACCTTCGCTGACGCCTCATTTTTAGCCACCGATATTACGGTTCCAGATGAGGTTCTTCAGTTCTGGGGCCCTTACGGTCGCTCAGAGCTCGCTGGTCCTGAGTCTAGCAAACTGGGTAAAGGGAAGTTCCGGGCCAGCGATGAGAAGGGTGTGTCGTTTTGTCTCCATATGCTTGTATCCTCCTGATCGGTAACCACCTCACCAGCTTCGGAGTCTGAGGCAGCCACAGACACGGAGCCAGACCTATCGGATTGGGCAGAGGACAGGCCCCTCTCGCAGGTGAAAAGAACTGGTTCGTCGCTGTGGCCTTGGCTTCAGCAGAGCAACACTGACTAGCCTCGACAAACTAGGCAATCATAGCAGGGCACTCAACTTCATGAATACCAGTTTCTCAAGCATCAACCTTGACGAGCCATCTTTGCCCCCAATTGCGAGTGAGTGCTTTTTGAAGCAGGCACCCATTACTGCGACTGATGTGTGCACTATGGCAGGTGGTTCTGCTGCTGACTTTGATGCGACATTGGGTGCAGATAGTCGTGGTTCAGCAACGAATCCGATTGTCGTTCAATCCTCTAGTGAAGATCTAGGCACCGATTGGCTCCCCTCTCGCCCCAGTCCTCCATTGCGAACCTCGCCTGAGGCAGCGAGCTCAACCGGTAGACTGACCCGCTCGGCGTCGCGACCGAAGGTGAAGATGCAGAAGGATACGATCAGTAGCTATCCCTGGGATTGAGGTAAGTCTTGTCGAGCAAAGCTGCTTGTCGTTATCCTGACAAATATAGAACAGTCGCGAACAATCTCCCAATTTACGCCCAACTTGGGTGCCACCCCATGTCTTCAGCCTTGCCTGACAGCAGGCTACCTTATCGCCGCTATTCACCCTACTGTACCTTGGTCCTTTCCTCACTTTACCTCTCGCTCTAATCTACGACTGCACGATGCGCTCGGTACGCAGCGCTGTGTTTGACTTTGCAGGTTCACCTACTTTACGACCCATCCTACACGACAATACACCCTATGTTACAATTCCACTTCCTTTTCATTCAAGTATTTCATATTACTGAGTATCGTTGCTGCAATTGAATACACTAATAGTTGGTTTGAAAAGAGCAAGTGCCAGTGATTGAATAGCTAAGAAGTTGTAAGCTCGTCGTGAGAAGACGAATAGGACTGTCTACTTGATCTGCGTGAATTGTCAACCTTACGTAAGGCACCAGAATGGGTAAGCTATGGGCCTACAGAAGCCTGGAGTGAATCGGTATCAAATACCGAGGAGGTCGGCGACTGAGCTTCCACCGAGCAGACAGAGTTCTCTCTCCTCCCAGACTTCTCCTTCTACCATGTCGTTGTACTCGCAGCCTTTCCCGCCAAACGTGCAAGCTGGGATTCCCCAATTGACCTTCAATGAATCTGGAAACTTCCATTCGGATACGTTGGCTGCACCCTCGGTCGGAGAAAACAATGTACGCCTCCAGTCGTCATCTTCGCATCTTACTGAGACTCCATAGGGCTTGGTCCAAGTGAGGCGGAAGACTGAACAGGTGTTGACGATGCACCGGTCGCTTCGCTTCTGGCTTGAAGATGGGAGTGTCGTCCTCAGTGTGGGCGTTATAGACAATCTGATCGTGCTAGCTTCACATTGACATATCTATCATGCTAGGTTGGTCAGACCTTGTACAAGGTCTATAGAGGTCTTTTTGCCAACCTCTCGCCAATCTGGAAGGATCTGTTCGAGGTGCCTCCACAGATGAGCGAATCTGGCGAGGTCGAAGGGTTGTCTGAGACTTTGCCGATCAGCCTCTGGGATGTCGATACCGATGATTTTGAGGCTCTACTAGAGTGGATGATAGGACCAGTCTTGTAGGTTGCCATCCAACGAATCCAGAAACAAGGCACTGATCTAGTTTGGCTTGCAATCACAGTGCCGATGGGGAGCAGCCGTCTGTGTTCTCACCGACAGTCCGGCAGCTCATAGGGATTCTTAACCTTGCAACGAAGTGGGACATGCTCCAGTCAAAGCACGAAGCCACAGTCGCCTTGGATGCCCTGCCGCTGACTGGCGAGGCAGCCAGTCCCGATTGGAGCCCTGTCGCTAAGTTCGCATGTTGCGTCCGGTTCCGAATTGGTCCTTGGCTCATCCCTACTCTCCGTGCACTTCGCCAACTTGAGCCGCGACAGTGGATAGGCCAGCACTACGCCTACTTCGGCAACTGCCCCCTGTCTGCTCGTTGGCTCTACAACTTCCGGGAGCGCATCGAGTGGCACCGGAAAGCCCTTCACTGGGAGGCCCCAGAGTATGTCAAAGGGGTCATCTGCAACCAGGCATCCCAGTGCCAGAACAACTGGACTGCGACCTGGCACCAGGTTCTTTCCAGCAAGCTACTCCACCCAGACCAGCCACTCACCGATCACGAGCTTTTTGAGCTCATTCGCGATAAGCCACACCCAACTGGATTGTGCCTGTCGTGCCATCGTGCTGTTGTAGCTAAGATGGAGCTGAATCCTGACTGGAACAAGGAGGAAGAGATTATCATCAAGGTGGCAGGGCTGATAAGGGTTGATTGTGCAATCCCCGACGAGTAGTAAGTTTCCTCAATCTCATGCCATTTAATCGGACTCATGGACATTCAGGTGGAGTCTACAGACTGCATTGTGACCGTATGAACAGAGTAGTGCTATGACTTCATCTGCTTATGAAGTGAAGTGATACCAATCCTGCAAAAAAGGAGATGCGAGCAACAAGCAACAAGCAACGGGTAACGAGCAATGAGCAGCGAGCAGAAAGCGAGGCAGTATCAATCATGATGCTGTAGAAAGAAGTACAATTACATGTCAGTGCACAGCGAGCAGCGAGCAGCGAACAGCAAACAAAGAGCAGTGAGCGAGCGAGTGCTGACGATGTAGCTGCAAGAAGCGGAAATAAGCGCCCGTGAACAGCGAGCAACGAGTAACGAGCAGCGAGCAGCGAGCAACGAGCAGCGAGCAGTGAGCAGCGAGCAGCGAGCGCTAGCAAGGCAGAGTGGCAGCGTGCGAAATAAGCGCCCATCTGATTAATTTGGGGGGGGTTACTGAACGGAATTAATTTGGGGGCGGGCTGAATTGAAATAGTTGGGGGGGACTACGACTGCTTGAATAGCCCGATACAATGTGCAGAAAGATGACAGCTAGTGTAGCCATAGCACGATTACAAATGCGGGAAGGCGAGCACAAAATATATTGGGGGGGATAATAAAGAGTCAAATGGTACGCCATACGAGTGAGCCACCGAGGTTTACATACCCAAACATTATACGACCTCCCTCCCTCCCCTCACCAAGGTCGTATTTAGGGTCTGCCTAGGGGAGGTTACCCAAACACGGGAGAAGCGAAGCTTCGTCATCTGCGTGGCGGCGGAGTTCAAGTTAGAGGTCCAGTCAAGTTCAGCGGCCAAGTTGAAGGAGGTCTCGCGCAGATTTAGGAAAAGGCACGAGAGAAGGATGGTCGTCAGTCTACGCAGTACGTTACGCTCATCATTAAGTCGTTCCGCGCCAATGGCCTGACGGGACAACGTACACAGTGACAGGAGGGAAGGTACTAGATCCTGTGAAGTCACTCTACAGTTACACATACAGTCTTGTATTCAACAGCGGACGCGGATATGTCCAGAACAAGCATCGATCTATCCAAGGTATGGTTCCTGCAGGTACATCCTCAGCGTTTGGAGTCATGTTCGCTCGTACGGACTCGTCTCGAAGAAGCAGAGAAGTGAGGAATACCTCGATATTTTCCCTTCGGACGAGCTTCCTTGTCCCAGTACCAGGTGACGAGGAGAGTTAGCTTGTTCGCGAGAGTGGTGCATGTGAAGTCGGCAATGCCAACTTCCATGAACGATCATGGATCGGATAACAGTACAGCGCATGTGAGCAAAAGTGACCCACGGGTGAAGCCGCATATGTCAATTCGGTTGGACTGTGACCCTACAGCACTAACATACGCACTCACAATAGGAAGAGAGGCTAGGCGTGGACAACACGCACGAGACCGGCGGAGGGACCATCTCCTTCTGCAACGTTGCAGGAAGCGCTACCACCAAGTCTCGGAGGCTGAGGTAGACGTCCGTTGATTTATGTGTGGACCCACGATGATGTTGGTCAAGATGACCATAGAGAGAAAGAATATGAAGGACGGCATCACCCGCATGCGGCCGTTAATCGCGTAAAATACGCATCCTCTGAATCACTGCATGTATGCCATGAGTGCTATTCTTGTACAGAGTTCTGAGGTAGCGCACCTGCAGCAGATGAGATGACACCTGAGTCGGCGACCCCATCGATGTCCAACCACTGGCCCGGGGAGAGAGTCCATTGATCTCGTGATACTTTTCGGGCGAGATGGCAGTGTACCTCTGTTCAAAGGAAAAAACAGTCAGAAATTATGTGTCAATGAACGTATAATGCAGCACAGACTTATGTCGCAGTCCAGGTCGAAGGTCGCTGCAAGGAACATCGCGTAATAGAAGAAAGTACAAATGTGCAGGAGCTCGAAGGGCGCGCTCGCCATGGAAGCTCTACGCTGCCACACAAAACTGGTCTCATGACGAGACGTTAAGCAGCGGTCAAACACATACCTGGCTGAGACATCAACTTTGGGAACAGAGGGACTAGGACCAGTACAAAGGACGTACCCATCGCAGCCATGTAGCAGAAATTTGCTACGAAGCTTTCCCTAGGGTACGATCATTACAACGAGCGAAGGAGATCAACCATAGTGGGAACCCACCCTTGACCCACACCGCCTGTTCGATGAGCTCCTTCTGCGCGCACATCCTAGGTTGGATACTCTCTTACCGAGTTGCACGGAAGCACGACCCCGCAGCGACCACTCCTGCTCAATATTGGAGGGTTCCCGCACCGCGGGTAATCGCAACGCGTCAGATAATAATGCATGCATGTTTCTTGCAGAGGTCGCTGCATTTTTATGTCTCGGTGCCGGCACCACACTGTAACAGAGCTTAGTATTACTGTATCGCGCTTATGGACAGATAGAGCACTCCGTCCAACCAAAGCTACTCAGAGTCGGCGAGAAGCCATCTAGGCCAGAACCTCCGGTTCATGGCAGGCCGGAATGAGCAATCACCCGCAGGACGCCAATACGTGAAGCGGTGACATTCATGAGGATGCCGGGGGACCTAAACATCGTGAGATCTGGGTGCGTTCAGCGTTCTCGGAGTGAAGCAGCTTGGAGACGCTGCGCTGAACTGAGGTATAGTCACCGCCTGCAACTTGCCCAGCGTCGAAGTGTATGCAAATAAGTGGTGCACTGGCTTCCATCTCGAAGATGTGAGACACAGCAAGCAACGGTCAACCTGGTCGTAGATCATGAGAATTTTGTAGCATAGGCCGGATTCTTTACTTTATGGAGATCGGCTCACATATAACTTTATAAGGGTTCTCTTTGCTTCGGCGTACCTTCACGAGCAAGCTAGTCTTGCTCCAGTAAGCTCAGTTCGTTTAGCAGGGCTTCCAACTCGTGTCTTCGCTGGTAGGTCGCAGCGTAAAACGTTACCGACACCAAACATACATGCGCACCTTATTGGCTCATAGCCTGCCCGGTACGGATTCTCTGGATCACGAGAGGTCCGGATAGTGGTGCACACATTCCCGCCCCTGCTGACTTGGGTCCATTGCACGATACGTGGTCGAACGCGAGCTTGGACAACCTCGTTACCAGGCTATCGTTGCAGGACAAGATGGTACCGGCTAGGAGTGCCATGTGCGGCCGTAAATGCAAGACGGCTTGGTCATGCTCACCCACCCGTATGTTCGTTGCGTCGATTTGTCCATGATCATGGCGCCTCCGAGTCTGGGGTTGGCACCGTCCTATCGTGTGTTCTCTATGACTCCGGCTTGTGTTACCCCCGACGTCCGATCTACCGGCATAGGCGAGCTTTGATGTCTAGTAGACCATCTGTCCGAAAATAAGGACACGTCGCGCCTAGGATGCCCAAAATCTGGTAGTGTGAGGTACTCGCCTGAGTTTGCGCTTAGCGCTACTTACTTTCGGAGACGACGCGCTCAACGCGGCGATCACCGATTGCCTTATATGTGTGATTTAGGCGCTTATTCCACGGGTTGGCCAACGTGAACTGCGAGTAACTTTCATATTTCCAGCCGACGCTATCGACCGCTGCTGTGCACTGTGGACTCACGAGAAGGAAAGGTCAAGTAGCTTCTGAACGAATGCGCTATATCGTGGTGTAGTACCGACCAAAGGCCTGTAGCTGTTCAGTGCGTTGAAGTTACGTCCATTACCTGTCCGACCCTTGAAGCCTCTCGAGAACGTCTCGGCGTTGCTGCGTTGCTATAACCGCATGAGGAGATGGCTAGCTTCGATGAACTCTTCAACTCGAGCGTGCTTCAAGTGTTCGCTCCGGGTAGCGCGCTTGGATTCCCGGACGATGTCTCTCGCGCAGGGGGAAAGGAATGGCTCTCTCGTCTATATGAAGAGGTAACAGACAGAAAGGTCGCCTTTTTCGGTGAGGTGCATTACTCAGACACTCGTCGCTTGTTACCTACTAACCCCCACGTAGATGAGATCATCGACTGCCTCCTGGTCATCCGCTTCCCTCACGCGCAAGACGACTCTCAGGACCCGTCAGAGCCAACAACCCCCCCTCTTGGCCTTCTCTCATTCCTTGCACACCTTCAGATATCATATGAAGCGTCATACATATCACCGTTCACGTCCGTCCCATCTACCTCGTCTGGTGCTGTTCCCGAGATAGGTCGACCACCTCCACGGACGACATCCATCAACAAAGACAAACCGGCTGCTTTGCTTGCTGCGGCTCATCCTACCATCTTTCCACCTGCAACACCAAACCCTGTACCATCTGCCGCGAAGTCGGATCAGCAATATGTACAATCTCAAGGGACGCAGCTCACGACCGGTGTCTGGGGAGAGCAACACATGGGCTCGACGCGTGAACCGTCTGAAGCATTTGCTTTGCTGTGGGCAGAAGATGAGAAGGAATGGGTCGCTGTATACCGTATGTCGGTTCTTGTTCGTGCGTACTTCCCTCAGCATCGTAGGAACTTCAATTTTGATGTTGCGCTCAGGTTACATGGCAACCAAATTCGAAGACCCCTTACTCTCTCTGACGGTGTCGACAACCCTCCGAGAGAAGCCTTTGCCCATAACACCCCCTCGTCAGGCGATCGCCGCACTTTTGGAAGAAGTTGGCGGTTCGGCCGACCCGCTGGACCTGCTATCTCCCATCAAATCAGCCCTCGGTCCTGGCGCTGGCTTCAATGATCAAGACGACGACGAGGACCTACTTTCCGGTCTTGAGGAGATCAACCTTCTGGAAGGTCTTCAAGCTGGTGAACCGCTCGTATACGTTTGTAAAGGACAAGGTGCTCACTTTCGATCACAATTCGATAGATCCCACATTTTCCCTCAACGAAGATGCACCGCTAAAGCTTCCTTCGACTCGTCTTGGCCCGAAGACACGCCGAACGGCCTTTGCGCTCACTCCAGCTCCGGGCTCTTCGTCGCAGCCCCAGCAATCGAGGGCGTCCTTGACGGCATCTGCAGCTGCAAAGACAAAGTTGCCGCCTCCGCCCGCAAGCGCGACCTTCCGTAAATCGTTCCGAAAGACAATGAAGGTTGTCTCTGGATTCCACGTGCGCATGCGTACAGTGTTCGTCCCGTACTTCTTGCTCCCTCAGAACGGGCAGAAGAAGCGCAAGACTATCACTGACGGTGCAGACACCGCTGGAGATAGTGAAGACGAAGACGATATAGAGACCCGCGAGCAACGTGAGGCTGGCAACGAAGAACATACAGTTGTCCTCTCAGTCGAGATCGAGAACACCTTCCCGGACATCCCTGTACCCACAGTTCCGAACTACAGCTTCGAGGTCCAGCGCGCCGATGTCACCGTCAGCGGAACTGGCGCGAAGACCGTACTTGTGGCGTGGGGCAATGATGCTGATGTCTTCCCGGTGCGCATTGGACCGAATGAGCAGGTGAATTTGCTGTATGCCGTCTCGTTCCTCCGTGCGCCCGAAGTCGAGGAGATGACCACGGCGCCTGGGACGGGTGGGCAGGCAGGCAAGAGGACGAGTGTTGCCTCTGCAGCCGCGGCGGCGCAGGAGATGCGGCGCTCTGTTTCGATCAACATCAGCGTCCGACCCTTTGACGGGCCCAGTACATCGACCAGAGTGGACGAAGAGCCACTATCATACCCTACCAGGACGTATGCATCGTACTGGAGCTGCAAGCTCAACTTCTCGTCTGCGACGAGCGCCGGAGGGGTTCGCTCGAACGAAGACGGCAGCGAGCTGATCGCGCTGCCGACCCCTGCCTCGCCATTTCCGAACATGCAAGGACGCATACCGACAATCGTGACCCAGAACGTACAGGACAAGTCGTCGCGCCCGCCGTCACTGCCCATATCCAATGTTGCGGGTAGCCGCAGGTTCACCTCCACCGCCCTCGACTCGCCCTCCATTGATAGGCGGCATAAGGCGAAGTCCCCGGTGAACTACCTGGGCCCGACAGCCATGCTCAACCCCGCCAACCAGCCGCAAAGCGCGATACCCCTCACCGCCGATCCTCGACATCCCAATCCGATCATCACTGGGACGTCGCCAGGCGGAGGTAGCCGGGCCGCCTTCCTACCACCGTCCGTCGCGTTCCAGTCGACATACGCGCGCTCGCCTACTACGTACACTAGCCCACAGGACTCGTTTTTTTCGTTCACCGCGCTGCAGGCACAGCCGCAACTCGACGTCGCCGGAATAGAAGAGCCGGGTACTCCGCGTACCCCGGCATACCCTGCGTATCCTGGTTCCCCGCCACCAGTTCCACCCACACCTTACTGGCAGGCACCGTTGGCCCAGCAGACGGGTGCGGGCGCTGTTGGACCTACGGTCGACATGCGGCGCGATCGCGGGACTATGGGTGCAGGCTCTGTGCTGACGCCTGGCTTGACTGTACCTGGGTTCCCCAGCAACGTCGAAGTGAGCGCGGAGGTTGACAATAAGGCTGAGGCGGGGGGACAGCCGATCGTTGTCAGTGTCGGCCTGCTCCCGACGATCAGGGAGGGCGCTGCGAAAGGGAAGGGGAGGATATCGGGTGACATATACCCGTTGGACCAGTTCACGCTCGATGTCTTCGTTTTCAACCAGAGCTCGTGGACCAGAAGATTTGAGGTCAGTCATCCGGACGAGAGAAGGCGGAGGCGGAAAGGCAAAAGTGATGGGAAGAAGGCGGATGGTGGATCACCTGGAATCATGCCTCTGGAGAACCGAGTACGCATTGGGTATGTACTTTCAACACTCCTGCGGAAGTTTGTCATTCATCGTTCATCTTTCCAGGCCTCTACTACCATCTACTTGTCAGTCCGTGCGGATGGACTTCCTGGCGCTAACCCCCGGTGTGCACCCCATTGACGAACTGGTGTTGACCGACGTTCAGAGTGGATTTAGTATGCATCTACGGTGAGTCTTGTGTTCAAAGCGATCAACTGAGCTGACGTGCAGCAGCTCGGTCATGGATGTAGTTGTCTGTGAACCATGAGCGCCTTGCACGCAGCATGGATGCGGCTGTACTTCATATACAATTCGTAGCTGCTCCCGTTGAGAAGCACTGAATATACTGCTAGCGTGAGGACAGCTCATCCTCGGCCGTTCGTAGGCTGCATGACACCGAAGTTATTTGATAGCATAGGCTTCTGTCCTAGCCTCACCCTTCTCTTTGCAGGCATATTGACATGTCCTGTCGCAGAGAGGTAGCGAGCTGATTATCTTCTAGATTCCGGTTTGGAGCGCTTGCCTACGAATGGACGAAGTGCGGATCGTGGAACTGCCGTCACCACCCTTGAAGCTTCATTGTAAACTGAAACGCTATGTTGTGGTAGGCAGTCTTCATTTATCTCGCGCGACTGGTTCCAAGAGCCTGAAGGACGGTTTCCGATGAACTGATGACTAGCTGAGAAACATCTCAGACGAACCACGACAGTGCTGGCACCAAGCATGACCGCTTTAGCATGTGGACTAAAGCTACCGCATGTGTGGCCATACCTTTCGACGGTAGACTCGGCGTAGAGGTGAGTAGATGAATGACTTCCAAAGGCGGACTAGTATTGAATATCATCCGAAACAGAAAAAGGACGTAGGTGAGACCGGGGGCCGCGCATCATGCACCAGATGAAGGCGCTTCGAATGCCACTGACATAGACCCATCCGAATGTTGAACATTGACATCAATGGAGCGCCCGGCTGCCAGGGTGGCCCATCTGTCATCAAGTCCCTTGATCCTTGATGATGTGGCCCCATTATACAATTTCCTTGTCCGCGTATGTCACTGACCTCGTTCACGGTTCCATAGCGATTGCAGGGCGAGTCTTGACGCAGTATGATGCACGCAAGGTACCAAATTTGGTCTTCAATGCACAGCAATGGCTCTGCTAGCTGATCATACATATGAAGAGTGTGTCTCCGCCATGATTTCGATGTTATCGCCTCGGGATGAATGCTAATTCGGTCAGTCCCTGACCTTGGCGCCTCGCACGCTTCTGACGACCGTGGGTTTGGAAGTTCTCTGGTGCTGTGAGAGAGGACTGCGGTCGTAGTTGGCCTCAAAGTATAGACGTGCGTTCAGCAACGCCCATTGTACCCTCGCCCCTCGCTCATACTAGGGAACCCCCATAGTTATGCCAGCCCCTGTTTGGGAAACGTATGCAAACGAGTTGAAGTCGCTTGGTTACGGGTACCCGCTCTGGTATCCGGAGCCCTCGAAAAATGGTGAAGTCCAGATCGGCGACGTCGGGTACATCGAAGACGGACAATTCCAGCGGTGGTTCAACGTTATGGCCGATGCTGACGACAAGTGTAATCCCCATGGTGTACCGGGGGGCTTCCAGCCACTACAAATCCCGGATAGACATTTTCAGGAGAGAGCATTAGGACTACCCTCCATCTCCAGTCGAAGCGTCACCAAGGAAGAGTTTCATATGGATATCGCAGCGTATGTATTGGCATTGGGGGAGATGTGCTAATCAGTATCTCACCACGTACTATCAGGGTATCTACCATTCATCTCCATGCCGAGTATGTATCGAAGCGGAAGTATGGTGCCTACATCGAACTACCACAGATGGCCTATCAACGATATATTACCGACTGGTCTAGACATCCGGGCGAGTACATGCGGAAACACTATCGGCGTTGGAAGAAGTTCTTCCATGACCTTGGCTTAAAAGCTCGTGAACCTGTCTTTGTGCGCGGATGGACCAAGACTACTGATTGGGTGGTCGCTGCGTCGTACGAGATGGAGAAGAAAGAGAGTGTCTCTCTGGGAGCTGGCACAAAGGATCTGTATGTGTCCGGGGGGGCTTCAATGATGACGAAGCAAGGTATGGTATCGGAAGACGGCCGTGCGGACACTCCAGCTTGGAAATGGGTGTTGAGACGCAAAACTCCTCCTGGCGTCAGAGGAAAGGGCGCATCTCCTAAGGAGCCGACCTATTCCAAGTCTGACCGTAACACGGCGCCAAACCAGTGCATATTCATCCATTACATTGACGCCCAGTCGTTGGGCATATGGGTACGTTTCGTCTTACGTGAGCGCCACTTGCTCCGTATACTCAACAGCTCGCAGAAATGGCGACCAGACTTGTCTATTGGATCGAAGGCAACCATAAAGGAGCCGTTGATCCAGCGATCCATATCCTCCGCATGTCAAGCAGAAGAAGACAAGAGATCACGGCAGTCAGAAGTAAGCCCATCTGACATTATCAATGTGCCTTTCTGAAGAAACCCTCAGGAGCCTGGATACCCCTGGCTCATTGAACAGTTGGCTTCGCGACTTTCAGCGGAGCTCAAAGAGGTTTGTGCAATGAACCATCATCTCACCGGGCTAACATGACCTTGCCGAATGATAGCGAACCCAAGACTCGCACGAGAAAGCAAAGCACAGTACCGAAGCGTTGGTAAGTTGCAGCTTCCGCGTCATGTAAGCAATCCATTCAAACTTGATCCGTCCCCCAGCGTAATCTGGAGCACACTGTGAGAAACGACATCTACGATTACTGCTCCAATATACTTGAAAACGCGATGGGTATGTTCATGTCGCACCTCAAGGAGTGGATCAATGGGCCTGATACCAGTAGCCGATGAGCTTGTGTCGCATGACGACCTTGAAGACGAAGACGCACTCGGCGCCAAAACACCCGCAAGGGTGGAATCGCCAGTGCCAGGACCCGTGAGTACAATGCCCATAGAGCAAATAGTTGGCTCATACGGTGAACAATAGATGCCGCAGACTCCCAGCTCAGTGCCGATCAAGGGGCGGAAACGGCGCAATAGTACGCTTGAGTCTCCGAGTCCCCCGGTTCCAACGTCGCCGCAGAACGCTGGTTGGTTGTCAACACCATTATACAACTTTCTCACTCCCGCGCCATGGGTCTCGCCGCCGCCGCCTCAGCCTGCGCAGCTGTCTGCAGGTCCTTCTATGTCTTCACCGCCACCTCACCCTGTATCTTCAAACACACCTTCCTATTTGCACGCCCCTCACTCGCGCTCTCAAGACGGCCGTGGGCGTAGCCGGCACGCGCGGATCGGGCGGGACGGCAGTTCTCGGATTCAGGCTGACAGCGATCGCGCACAAGACGAGCCGATGAAGAGACGGCGCATCGATTGAAGGATGTGTCTCCTGCCTCAGGCCTGCTAGCAGTGCGTGCTTGTCAACCTACTCTCCACGGTCATTTACCCCCTCGGTATAGAGCTCACTGCATCGCTGGCAATTATCGGCGTGTGGCTGATCTACCACTGTAACAAAGGTCCGCGTGAACATCAGGTATGGGATTCCCGCATTACATGCAAGTTGTGGGCCCGAGACTGCTTAACTTAATCAAAGACTGTTAGCAATTGCTTATGCATATGTATCATATCCCGTAGTCTCCGTTGCAGACCATAAAAGCCCACAAGCGTCTTCGGCGCCTTCGCACTCGGAGATCAGTAGGGGTCGCCACCAATAGCACTCAGCAGGCATGTCTGACGGAAAGCCCAGACGCGCGCACAACGATGCAGAGTGTCCGAGTGGTTTCCTACGTGCTGCCGGATGGTTAAGATCACATGCCAGAGTGCAACGGGTGTGGCGGCAGGCTCGTGATGACCGTGGACAGTACAGTACGTACCACACTCATCTACTCAGGATTCCGAGTCAGGAAGGGATCGAGCATGACTGGGCCGTATGTGATAGACCAAAGTCTAGGGCTGAAACGCGGAGCAGTACCTCCTTTGCGGCCCCTTAATGTCGACACACCATATCGAATCTCAGCGCAGTCCACTTACCTCAATAACACTGCGTAAGATGTGTCACCCTCCGGTACATCCGATCGACGTGCGTTACGGAACAGTCAAGCAAACTCCCGTGAACAACTCCGCGGCGATGCACAAGCACGACGGCTCAGGCAAGAACCAGCTCCAAAAGAGTGAGCGTATCTGATCTGTAGATGAATAAAGATACAATACATACGCCGCCCAAGCGGCGGCAGCGGCTCGCGCCATTAATGTCTCGTGTAGGCGCACACACGACGTGCGAGGTAGGTAAGTAGCTGTGGTATAGGGAGCATGCGCATATATGGGCACTGAAGGACGCAGGATGTCCGCTGCAGTAGCCGGGACTGGATGGGACCCACGATCCAACGATCGAGAGGTAGTTTGTGCAGGGGGTGTTGAGGGAGAGAGAGAGAATCACCGCTCGGGCAGCTCGCGCGTGACGTAGTGCCAGATGTAATGCGTCCAGCCTTCGAGGACGCCCGCTCCGGTCATGATGTGCAGACAGTCGCCCGCTGCATGCTGGAAGCAAGTATATGCGCATCAGCGCACCATGAATCAAACAAGCAAGACGCGAGACACGCACCGCATCTGGTCTGAGCAACGCCGGCCGGTCGATCGCAAGGTAATGGATGTTCGGGAACTTCTCCGAGTCAACGACGCGCTACCCAGCACACGAGCGTCAGCACCGCACCGTCCCTCCCCGCGCATACACGCACCTCGAAGATCTTGTTGAACTCCCAGATGCTCCCCCAGTTGTACCAGTTCCACACGAACGGCCGCCACTCCTTCCACGGCGCGCGCTCGCTATGGCAGTCCTCGTGCCCGGGCAGGTACGCGCGCACGACGACGCGCTTCCGCTCGCGGTGCCACCCAAAGCCCCAGCGCTGGCCCCGCCGCTCCCACTCGTCCAAAATGCCCTGCACGTCCTCCGCCCACCGGCGCATCGACGCGTCGAAGAAGTCGAGCACGCCGTCGATCCCGCCCCCGCGCGCGGCCTCGTCGTGGAACGCGCTCATTAGCGTCACCGTCCAGTGCCCGCCTGTGCTCACGACGAGCGTACCATAGTGCCCGTTCAGAAACAGGTCCCGCACGTAGTACTCCGGGCTCAGGCTCCAGAACTGCTCCGCGCTGAACAGCGGCGGCGCGTCCGGCCCTGCGCGCGCGGCGTAGAGCCCCTCGAGCTCCGTGCGGTCGAGCAGCAGGTCGACGCGGCGGAAGGTCACGAGCGGTGTGTCTTCGATGGAGAAGCCCGAGGGGAGCCGCAGATGCGGAAGCAGTGGTGACGAGGGCGAGAGGTAGAGGTGCTGCGGCCAGGCGCGGTCGAAGTACGGGTTCTCGGTGTAGTTCGGCGTTGCGCGGACGTGCGGATAGAGCACGCAGGAGAGCGAGAAGAAGTGGTTTTCTGTCACGGAATCTGGAAAGACGTGTGAGCGGACTCTACGAATGCAGGCGTTGCTTCGATAACCGTTCCTGAGGAAATGGGAGGACAAAACTTCAAACCTCGGTGCTCTCAGTGACAGAATGCTCAGTTCGCTCGGTTTTGCGAGACTGAGGCGAGATGACAGCATACGATCAGCGCCCGCCAAAGCAATCAAGGCACGTTCGTCCCCCTTCTCCGCCGTCGATAACCCGCTACCCGAGGCTCCAGCACGGCTCAACTCCTCGAAATGAGCAACCGTGTTTTCGCGATGTGGTAGCTCACTGGAGACTCCGGAGATGCCCATATGAGACTCTCCGCACATGTCGTGCTGATGTATGCGGACACTGCTCGGCCCGTCCTCGCCGCCGCGCATACAGTAGACCTTCTCATCGGGCCCGAACGCACCAGGACCGCCATCCGTGCGCGGCCCGTAGCCGGCGAGTAGCCCGACAGCGCGATGGATGTGAGTGATCGGGACAGGCAGCGCTCTGGGCCGGTCGCGGCCCCCGATCGGCAGCTCAGCAAACCGGCGAACGTCCTGTGCGATGCAGCCCACGCAGCTGTCACAGTGGGAGCGGATTGCGCTGCAGAGCGCGGCGCCTCGTTGTGTCCAAAACGCTGATGGTCGGCGAGTGCGGTGCAGACTCACCTCCGATGAGCAGCCAACCGCCGTTTTCGACCATGTCCTCCACGATGGCGGCGCCGTCGAGGGGGCGCATCTCGCAGTCGTCGCCGGGTGTCCAGTCCCAGCTGTCGACGGCGGGGAATCGGTCCCAGAGCTCGGGCTTGTCGGCGGCGAGGTGCCACCAGAACTCGCGGGAGCTCGCGCAGCCCTCGAAGCCCGCGAACGGGAGCGCGTCCTCCTTCTGGTGCATCGCGAGGTCGTCCGGGGCGCGCCCGGGCACGCGCGGTGGATGCGGTTTCGGCGTCCAGGACCCGTTGGCGTAGTCTCGCGGGGGACATGTGCCGTGGTAGCGCGGGTTGGTGAGCCGGGAGAGGCGGTCGGTGAGGGAGAGCCAGAGCGGGGACGCATAGAGGGCGTAGAGGATGGTGCCGCTGACGATGGCGGCGAGGAAGACGGCGCGCACGCGGGAGGGGTGCGGGCGCGCGGAGAGGAGGCCCTTCATGGCGGGCTGGGGAAGGAGAGTGGACAGCAGGCGGGAGGAGAGGAAGGGAGAGACGTGGCGGTGGCGCGTGCGAGCAAGGCAGCTCCGCGACGAGAGGCCGCCCTCGCGCCCTGAGAGGCTTCTGCAGCTCCACTTCGAATCGTGACTACCTGCTATTTCCGGTGGCTTGGCGCACGGCGGTCAATATCTCATGACGTTGGGGGCAGATCTTCCATCACTCTTGGCACTTCGATTTCAGACCGCGGTCCAGGCTGCCACTCTGGCGCCCCGCCGCCCGCCCCCGCAGCTTCTCCTCGCCGAGCACACGCGGCGCAACGTTGGGCTTGTCGGGGTCCTATATATATAAGGTGCACATATGCTCCCGGCGATTCCTCTCGCCCACTCCGCGCCTGCGTACGCGTCCGCTCGACAGCGCAATCCCCATTCGCGCGCATGTGCCTGTGCGTGCCTCGTGATAGGGGTTGTGGTCAGCCTCGACAGTCGACGCGTCTATACCCGAGGGTTCCGGGGTGCCATTGCATCCGCCAATACAACGAATCTCTCAGGCTCTCACCGCTGGCGCTGCGCAGTTACAGTGTGCTGGCAACACCAATGGATTGCTCTGTAACCCGTTGCTTACACTTGCGGCTCGAAGTCAAAACATACCACTTAGCCGTATGCAGCAGCTCGTTTTTCGGTGAGTCCTCACGCTCGAGCTTCGCACTACTTCTTATCGCTATGGCGGTGTGCGCGAACGCACCCTCGATGATGCTGGTGGTGCTGCGGACTGCCGGTGTCGTCACCTCCTTCGCCACATCCTCTCAGATGACATCCGCCGCTCGGACAGATGAAACGCACAATGCCTGGATGAGCGCAACGCCAGACACCCAGACACTCAGAGTCCGCCCAACAGGCATCGCCCTAGCACCACAAAGTGGGCACTCGGGCACTCGGCCTTCTCTGAGGCCCTGCTGCTGATATATGCGGATAATCCGTCTACGAACTTCCACGGCTCGTATATTTTTATGCGTGCGAGTGGGCTACGACGGTCAGCTCTGGCTTAGCGAGGCTTCCGTCTTGTGTCTTCGCTGCCTAGTGGTCCTGGGTCAATGTAAGGGGGCGCGTCTTATGTAGAGGACGTCAAACACCACTGCGCGCCCAATTGTCTGATAGCCTGTGCGCGTTCACGCATTCACCGTACAGGTGCCAGTGTGCGTTGTTGAAGTTGTATCGGACATGCACACCCACCGGTACGTCCTATTGCGCTGACTTGCCCATGATCAAGGCGCGGGGTCTCTGTATAGCGACGATTCCCAAAGTTCGAGGTGTCTGCGCTCAGGACCATAGCTATCCCCCAAGCTCTCTCCGACCCCGCGATGCCTTGTGCCTTGTGTGTTGGAATGTCAGACGATGCCCTCTGGATTCGTACGTTCTCGGCATCCGAATACAAGCTTATATTCCCAGTACTTAACTATAACACAGTTGTATACACCACGACGACTGAAGCCACCGCGCTTTCACCAATCCTGGAAAACCGTCCCTCCCCTCTCTCAAAAGTTCTTCTTTCGGTCTGACTACGGAAGACTACACCAGTCCGACGACTGGTTGGGGATGTTCCCGGTTCGGGTTCTGTCCTTCCTATGGCTACATCGTGCCTTGCGAGTCGAATCCTCCGCTATCCATCATCAAGCCGGAGAAGAGTAGGTGACGTTGCAATCTATATGCGTTATTCAGTGTGCAACGTTCAATTGGCAAGACTGCCAGTATATTACTTATAGACAGTAAGCTTCGTTATTTGTGGCCGTGGCCACCGGCACGTGCTGTTAGAAGCGACCGCAGTGACCAGTCATAGGCTCGCAGCTCGCCATCGATTGAACTCTGATAACGACTGCCTGCACTGCAGCCGAGGAGGAGGAGGAGGAGGATGTAGCACTCCTTTCCGTCGGACGCACCAGGTCTACTTCCATGCTGTAGAATCCAGAACGGACGAGCACACCAAAGCATCGATATCATGGCGCTCACCCTAGATATACCTCTACCACAGAGTGGGGCGCACTGCGAGCCGTGTCGCAGACACAAGACCCAGTGTGATAGGTGCAGTTGTTCCATATCTCATTTCTACATTTCACTGACGAGTCCGTCTGTGCGTAGAGGCAGGCCAGTTTGCTCGCCCTGTCGTTCGCAAAGTGCGTGTTTCCGTGTTTCGGCATGCATCCTTCACGCGACGTGTCGACATATTGGTAGATATTCAGCATGATTGTCGCTATGAGGATGAATGGCCCGGGCATGACGATAGAGCTGATGCCAGGTCTGCGCGACAAAGACTGGATGCCGCAAGCACAATGGACACCCTGGCAGAACTGCCGAGTCAGGGGTATGATAATATACAAATCCAATTTGCCCGTAGAGCCTGAGCCGTATCTTATTTCCTGCCCAAGACGCCTTCGCCCTGCTGAGGGGCGCGGCACGGCAGATCCAGAAGAAATATTCCCCCGGGAGTTAGATGTTCCGCCGCTTGAATGGGGTGCAGATAACACGGGCTTCGAGGTCTGTTGTATTGTGCTGTCCGCGCCTCCTTGGTTGTTGACGTTTCATCAGATCGCACCATCAGCCTCCACAACCGAGACGCTCAACGAAGACAACGGTACGGGCAATGTCTACAATGTCTGCACCTCTATGATTTTGCGCATACTTCTACTGATCAGGCTTTGTTACTAGCGTGTTGACAGTGAAGACGGCCGGTTCTCCGCTGAGTACCAAGTACTATCTAGATCCGACCTTGACAATCCCCCTGTTACCGTGTCTTCACTGGTGAGGGCCTTGCATCCCAGTTGCTTGCTGACAGTCGCGGTGCAGTGATGCTGACACGTTTCTCTCAGCTAAATCGATTGCGAGGAATCGACTGCCAAGAAGGATCTTACTCGCGATGGCACACTCGATCGGCCGACGGTGTGATCGAGAAAATCAAGGAAATAGCAGCAGGAGGTCACCATGCTGCTGTCGTGAATAGACTGGATCATGTATGAAGTCTTGAACTGCTAACTCAGTTCTACCGCTGATGTTTTTGTATCTTGACAAACTATATACAGTTTATGGGCACTATTTCCACTCGATCACGCCTGCACAGTTCGCTACGCCATGCCCTTCGCAAAATATGCACCCAATACGGCTCCCTGCCTGACTCGCTGTTTTTGGAATCTCAGACGGTCACCATAGTTGGCACCAACGCGCAAGCTACCGGAGGCTATGCCGACATATACAAAGCAAATCATTCTGTGACGAGAAATCCCCTCTGCGTCAAGGTTGTGAGGATATCTGAACAGGATATAGCCTCGAACGTCCGGATGAAGGTTTGCTTGTTCATCGCTTGATGTCATAAACGAGCCTGTCTAACTGTCGTATCTGCAGAGCATATATAAGGAAGCACTACTTTGGAAGCATTTGTCCCACTCAAACATCACACCTTTCTACGGCGTGGTTCCTGAATTCAATGCAAGGTCCGGTATGGGCATGGTCTGTAAGTGGATGCCGAACGGGCATATTATGGAGTTCCTGCGGCATTACCGGAATGAAGACCGGCCTTCATTGGTGAATGCGGATCAGCAAAAACACTAGCCTCGTCTGCTGATCGAGAATATCGTCATGATTAGTTATTGGATGCTGCTTGTGGCCTTCAATATCTGCACTCTGAAGACGTGAGCATAGTTCACGGAGATATCAAAGGCGTGAGTCTGCCACTGTCTCTGATCTATGCTGCCTCACGAAAGTCTTCCACCGGTAGACCAATATCCTTATTGACGAGAGGGGCAGCGCATGCCTGTCAGATTTCGGGCTGTCGACCGTATTGTACGGGACTGACACGCTGAACACTGCTACATGCGTCACTGGCTTCAGATCAACGCTACGTTGGATGGCTCCGGAGCTCCACGACCCAGAAGAATTTGGGCTGGACAGCTCAGCACCCACAAGAGAGAGTGATATTTGGGCGTTCTCAGTGACGATGTGGGAGGTATGTGATAGCTACACGTTTTGCATGGGGTCTGTTAAGTATATCATTGCTAGGTTTTCGCGGGTGAAGTACCCTATTCAGATGCACGAAACGACAGTCAGGTCATACGAAAGATCACGAATGGCCAGCGACCTCAACGCCCATCTGGCGAGGTCACACTTTTCGGGCTGTCTGACGATGTTTGGTCTACGATGGTGGAGTGCTGGAGTCATGACCGCTTGAAGAGGCCGCGGATTGAGCATGTTGTCAACACCTTGGCCGACCATGGTGGTGCAATACTCGGTCCTCCGGTCATCTCGATGGCCCCCTCAGATGCGACCCTCTCAAATTCCAGCACAATTCAAAGGGGAGCTGCTCCCCGAATCTATGCGATGATTGTCGCGATCAATAACTACCCGACCGCACCCTTGCGCGGCTGCGTCGCCGACGGGAACGCCATGGTGGACTTCATGAGGACGAAGCTACATGTCCCAGAGTCGCAAATTGCTACCCTTTTTGACGAGTCTGCGTCGCGCGAGGCCATCCTCTCGACATTCAGGAAGCACTTTACGGAGAATGACGCCATCGCAAAGGGAGACGGCATTGTGTTCTTTTATGCTGGTCACGGCACACAGGAATATGTAACGGGCGGGGACGGGACGATGGTTGACTGTATATGTCCGCAAGACATGAACTGGGACACTGTTCATGGCATCCCGAGCACGACGCTCAATCTGCTCTTCCGCGAACTGGCATCTGTTAAGGGAAACAACATCGTGAGTATCATGTCATTGTGCTCAATTCCTCCGAGTCTCCGTATTGCTCATGCGCTCAACACAGACTGTTATCTTCGACTGCTCTCACTCCGGCCAGCGAACACAACGGGGACTCAGGTACATGCTCCCCCCTTCCGACCCAAGCCATAAGATGCCATTTTACCTTGAGGCCGACATCAACAACATGAAGTGGTTGCCCGGCCATTATAGGAACCCCATGTTGCCCTTAAGCTTCGGCTACGACGGGATGAGGTCACACCTGCTCCTCAGTGCGTGCCGCATCGACGAGGAAGCCTCAGAAAGTGTCCTCGGGAAGACAAAGGAGATACACGGGTGGTTCACGAGCACCCTCCTCGAGATCCTGAACGAGCACAAAGGCGACACCGCTAGCCTGACATACGCGTACCTCTTCGAAGTGCTTCTCTCATCCAACTTGGAGGCTAGGCGCGCCCAGCATCCGCAGTGCCTCGGCAGGCACAAGAACCGCCTCTTGTGGAAGACGACAGTCAAGAGTTCGGATGGTTTCTCAATCACCGTCTGCGAGGGTCGCATCGGCGTGCATGCCGGGCAGGCGCATGGCATCTCATTGCGTACAACATTCATGGTGCAGGCGCCAGACACAGCCCAGCGCCTCGGCATGCTCGTTGTCGTAGACCTCCAGGACCTTCGATGTGAATGCGAGTGTGCGGATACACCGTTCGAGATTGCCGCAGGCTGTCGCGCTGTACTCAAGCAAGGCGATTCTGCTATTGACGCTCCCGAGCCAGCCACCCGATGTGGATATCCTTCCGCTACCCCAGCACTGCCAGTCGAGACCCCCGATCGAAACCACCCCTCTGAGCCACAGCCAGCTGCAGTTACTCTGTATCCTATGGCTCCTGACCCCCATCCTGTCGGCCATCCAAGTCGTGACCGGTCAGTCAGCAACCTCGCTGCTGCCCTTCAAACTCGGTTCGAGCAGCTCGGAGATCCCGCGGACCTTGACAGCGCAGTTACTCTACATCGTAAGGCTCTTGACCTCTGCCCTGTTGGCCACCCAGAGCGCAGCACGTCACTCAACAACCTCGCTGATGCCCTTCATACTCGATTTCAGCAGCTCGGAGATCGCGTGGACCTTGACAGCGCGATTACTCTGCATCGTGAGGCTCTTGACCTCCACCCTGTCGGCCACCCATATCGCGGCTGGTCACTCAACAACCTTGCTGCTGTCCTTCGTACTCGGTTCCAGCAGCTCGGAGATCGCGTGGACCTTGACAGCGCGATTACTCTGCATCGTGAGGCTCTTGACCTCCGCCCTGTCGGCCACCCATATCACGGCGCGTCACTCAACAACCTCGCTGCTGCCCTTCATACTCGGTTCGAGCAGCTCGGAGATCGCGTAGACCTTGATAGTGCGGTGACTCTACATCGTGAGGCTCTTGACCTCCGCCCTATTGGCCACCCAAATCGCAGCTGGTCACTCAACAACCTCGCTGTTGCTCTTCGTACTCGGTTCGAGCAGCTCGGAGATCGCGTGGACCTTGACAGCGCAGTCACTCTGCATCGTGAGGCTCTTCACCTCCACCCTGTCGGCCACCCAGATCGTGGCATGTCCCTCCACAACCTCGCGAATGCCCTTCATACTCGGTTCGAGCAGCTCGGAGATCGCGTGGACCTTGACAACGCAGTCAGTCTGCATCGTGAGGCTCTTGACCTCCGCCCTGTCGGCCATCCATCTCGTGGCACGTCACTCAACAGCCTCGCGAATGCCCTTCGTACTCGGTTCGAGCAGCTTGGAGATCGCGTGGACCTTGACAGTGCAGTCACTCTGCATCGTGAGGCTCTTGACCTCCGCCCTGTCAGCCACCCATCTCGTGGCACGTCACTCAACAGCCTCGCGAATGCCCTGTATACTCGGTTCGAGCAGCTCGGAGATCCCGCGGACCTTGACAGTGCGGTCACTCTGCATCGTGAGGCTCTTGACCTCCGCCCTGTCGGCCACCCAGATCGTGACTCGTCACTCAACAACCTCGCGAATGCCCTTCATACTCGGTTCGAGCAGCTCGGAGATCGCGTGGACCTTGACAGCGCGGTCATTCTGCATCTTGAGGCTCTTGACCTCCACCCTGTCGGCCACCCATCTCGTGGCACGTCACTCAACAGCCTCGCGAATGCCCTTCGTACTCGGTTCGAGCAGCTTGGAGATCGCTTGGACCTTGACAGTGCAGTCACTCTGCATCGTGAGGCTCTTGACCTCCACCCTGTCGGCCACCCATCTCGTGGCACGTCACTCAACAGCCTCGCGAATGCCCTTCGTACTCGGTTCGAGCAGCTCGGAGATCGCGTGGACCTTGACAGCGCAGTCACTCTGCATCGTGAGGCTCTTGACCTCCACCCTGTCGGCCACCCAGATCGTGACTCGTCACTCCACAACCTCGCGAATGCCCTTCATACTCGGTTCGAGCAGCTCGGAGATCGCGTGGACCTTGACAGTGCAGTCACTCTGCATCGTGAGGCTCTTGACCTCCGCCCTGTTGGCCACCCAGATCGCAGCACGTCACTCAACAACCTTGCTGCTGCCATTCGTACTCGGTTCAAGCAGCTCGGAGATCGCGTGGACCTTGACAGCACGGTTACTCTATATCGTGAGGCTCTTGACCTATCTCCTATTGGCTACCCATATCGTGGCCGGATACACAAGAACCTCGCTGCTGCCCTTCAAACCCGGGTCGAGCAGCTCGGAGATCGCGCGGACATTGACAGCGTAGCTGCCCTGCATCGTGAACCTCTCGACCTTGATCGTGGCTCGTCAGCAACCTTGCTTCCTCCTCCACCCGCTGAGACTACTCCTCTTACACCAGATCCCGCAACCTCAGCGGCCATAGCCACGTCGTCCACCTACAACAAGTAGTTTGCCGACAGAGTTCCGCCCAAGGGTATGTCAATTAGCAAGTCAAAGACTGGGAAAACGAGGAAGTCTCGCAGGATGCTAGTGTGGGCCTCGCACCCCGCCCCCTACCCTCTCACTTTATGTTATGCATAACTCGCCCCCATGATCCATGGCTTTGGCTAGCATACTATACGATGCTTGAGGAAATCTATTTAGCTTTACATCATGCCCCGCTACCTGCTGTATCAAGTCAAAGAGACGTGTTCTTACACAACCACGAGCATGCCGACTACTACAACATAAACTCACAACAAGAATCGGACGGGCCCTACGCGTGAACTGCTTACCGGTGAGGGTTCCGGGATTCAGAACCGTGCTGGAGACTTTGAGGAAGGTCACCTCAGCACGCGCGGACTACACAATAAATACCTCACGCACGATGTCAGAACACTACCAGGCCCGCCGCCGTCCGCATTCCAGGCGACCATTCCATGCGACTAGGATCACTAGCCATGGCCGATGACGAGGTTCTTCCGGCATCTACTACGTATCTGCAGTGGTTCCGGATTCCGGATTCCGCAGCCCGCGTTGCCTCGAGGTTGTACTGCACGTTCTTCCTATACTTGGTGACCAAGTCGGTGGCGATCTTGACGTGCGCGTTGGCTCGTATGATCTCCTCGAGGCAGTGGTTGAGCTCCATGACTGTCTCCGTGCATTTGTCCTGTGAGGTATATCTATGTCAATACGTCGTTGTCGGGACAAACGGAAAGCGCGTCACGAACCGCATTCTTGATGATACGTTGATTGAAGGAGTACATTTTGTCGCTCTGCATGGGGGTTCTCCATTGTGAAAGTTTTCAAGTTTCGAAGACAGAAACTACCCGTCAGTTCAGACACAAAGTTGCGCTCACTGATGCTAAGTAAAGGAAAGCAGGTGATACGCGTGCCGTGATCGTTTGGGACGTAACTTAGGTGGAATGGAGGTCGTTCAACTGCGTTCAGCGAGTGCGGCATCCTGGCACGCGCAGTCGGCAAAGCCCGAGCCGACGATGCGCGTCGGTGGCGGAGAGCGCGCGTGCGCTCAGTCGGACTCCTTGCAATTGAACTCCCCGAGGTCGTTACAAAGCGTCACTCCGCTTCCCCGAAGCGGTTCACCTCTGCCTCCGTTGAAATCTATCCCCAATGCGTTGAAATCAAGATCGAGGGCAGTTTAGCCAGCAGGTATGTCAGACAACCCATGTATACCTCATCTCCTCACTCCTGTGGTACAGTGACACCCTGCCGATTTCCCAGTGTTGTTAACGCAGGGTTCGCAGCTCAGACGATGCCGTACACCGACGTCATCAACACGGCAGGATGTGCCCTCAGGATGTGCCTTCGTAGGCACCGCGAAGCTGTGTCATTGGAAGTGTCTGGTGCGCATTCCTTACCGCGTGGGACCGGTGCGTGTTTCTTCCCTCCGTCCTGTCCCTGCCCTTTGGTGACTCGCGCGTCTCCCTCTGCTCTGCCTGCGCGACGGGTCGCCGCCAATCGCGATCGGGTTCCCCACGGGGTACCGGTGATACCGCCTTGCTTGGTCGCCCTCGGACATGTTGAGACAATCTGCCCAGTAGCTTTTCCTGCCACTTGCTTTCAACCCCGCAGCGCCATTGCTGTTCGTCGAATCACAGCTGAACGTGGCCTTACGTGTCTTCGTGAGTAATTGGTCTCTGGCGGACGTTTTGTTCGAACAACGTGGTTGTACTTCGCCTCTTGAATTCGATCACCACTCGCCCGGCACTCGCTCGACCGCGAAGGCGTGTGGTAAGATGGGACGCGCCTGTATTCAGGCACACAACCGCACGTTTCAGCCGATGCTTCTTCGGGCGTAGACTTTTCGAGACCGTCACCGTTGATGAAACGGGCGCTGATTCCCTCTAGTACGTTACCACCAGCGCCCACGTTCCTCGATGGCAAGTGTTATTCTAGCATATGCACGGCCTTCAACCTTCTCCTTGGGAAGTTCTCACTCAGACTGCTTGTGCCCAGGGTGAGCGATTTGAGTCTTGTTCGCGAGGAAACGAACTAAAGACTGACTTACGAGTCCTGTGGCAGTGATACCTTGTCTCTGATCGGGCGCTGGGCCGGTGCGTAGATGAAGCATCCGGGTATCCGATGGTGAAGATCAATACTTCAAGGCGTGCCGTTTGCGGTGCATCGAAGCGGCATGTCAATCGGGAGTTTGGACGGTGAAACCACCATTGGCCGACGCCCGGCCTGACGCTGGTGTTTTCGAAGCAGCTTATATGAACTTGGGAATCAGCGGCAATGTGCCCTCCAGCTCTCCATCTCTTCACTTTCGAGCCCAGCAGTCAGCACTGGTTGGTGAGTGCGGTCTACAAGTTGTTCACTGGGAAAGAGGTGCTAACAGGTCGTAAATCTCGCTATAGCTTGACTTTTTCTGTTCCCTTTGCACTTCCTTTCTTGACGACCTCGACGCTCTACGACACTACTCCTTTAACTCTTACCATCACCTTAACTCTTCCCTGCCATAATGCGTGCCTCTGTCATTCTCGCTCTCGCGGCCTCGGCTACCGTCCTTCCCTCTATGTCCATGCCTATCAGGTCCGTCGTCAGGCTGCCAGTGTTCACGCATCGACATGTCCGACTGAAAATAACGGCACGATCGTAGCAGCGATTCATATGATCTGTACGAGCGCGAAGTCCCCGCGGAGGGCAGTGGGGCGTTGGGCTTCGGCCTCGTCAAGGACGTCTTCAAGATCGGAAAGCACCTTATCCAGTACGTGATCGCGGTTCACGGGAACTAAACTTCATATCTGACCCGACTCCTCGCGCATAGCCCCGGAAGTAGCAACAGCAACAATAACAACAAGCAGAAGCACCGCCGTGAACTCGAGGAGCTTCTCTCTCGGTTCGACAACTACATTTGACCGGCCGCAGACATAATCAAGCTAATGGAGCGCATATAGTCGGGAACTCATTGATCTCCTCACTCGTGAGATGGAGGAAGAGATGTACGCTCGGGAGAATGGTGCTGTCGAGGGCAGCGGCGCCCTCGGCTTTGGGCTGATCAAGGATGCCTTCAAGATTGGCAAGCACATCATCCAGTGCGTATCGTCGTCTCTTTCTCTTCTCTTGCCTGTCGCTCAATTCATTCATATATAGCCCCGGAAGCAGTAACAGCAACAATAACAACAACCAGAAGAAGCACCGCCGTGACCTCGACGAAGCCGACCTCTGGGAGCGTGATTTCTCCGAGGAAGAACTCTACGAGCGCGAGCTCCCCGAGGCGGAATTTCTGGCCCGGGACCTCTCCGAGGACGAGCTCTGGGAACGGGCAGTTCAGGAGGGCAGCGGCGCCCTGGGCTTTGGGCTGATCAAGGACGCCTTCAAGATTGGCAAGCACTTGATCCAGTGAGTATTGAGGGCTTAGGGCTGGCCGGAGAGTGGCTCACCGTAGTATCTCTTGCAGCCCGGGCAGCAGTAACAGCAACAACAATAACAAACAGAAGCACCGTCGCTCCGAGTTCGATGACCTCTTCGCTCGGGACTACGAGTACACCTACCAATGGGAGTGAATGATGGATCGTTCGCTGAAGGCTGGGTCGGGTTTGGAATACTGGCTAGATGTCCTCGATGCTGTCATTTATGTGGACAAGAAATGCTCTGAATAGTGGAGGGCTCTACGTCATTCATGCCACGACGTGCGTGAAGTCTACTTTACTGTCACTTACGTTGCCAGAACACTGGTGCGACGGCGATTATCTTACTAAGTTAGTAGCTTACCATGTTCACGTGAACGAATAGTGAGTGTCCACTCTGCCTTGGGCCATACGCCCTGATCTCAAGGTTTTGATGATGTCCACGCACACAGCAGACTGTAGGAGTAGTAGCGAGAACCTAGAGGAAAGATGTTGATTTGGGGTCCTATCATATATAAGCCTTACCGTCAGAGGCTCAAGCGCTCAACGTCAATGGCGGCCCGTTCAGCGCTGTCAGCCACGCCGCACGGCGGGCACTCTGACTTACTTTCACTGCCGACGCCAAATGATCCTTTTGTCGACTATTGTCTTACTGTCAGGCTGGTACGTCACGAATGACATTGTTTGCTCACTCGCGGTTGGTCAAGACCTCTCTTACAAGTTAAAGCACAACAGGTGGTTCGAGTGAAGGATTTCCGATTTCGTCTGCCAGTGAGGAGCCAGTGGCTGTCCGAAAATGAAACTCATTTCCGCCAATGATACACCTCCTGGTGTATCTCCGGTTTCAAACCTGCGTGGTGGAGCGTACTTGAGTTATCTTTATGCCATTGACAGATGCCAATGATGAGTTTGCCGTTCCTCCTCAACCACACCGCATTGGTGACTTCCGTTCCTGTGCCAGCCGCGGTTAGGATCCGTCTCCCATGCTTGACAAACACAGCTGTTACGACCTCGACACAGTATCAATGACAAGGATGTCGAGCGTGGGCTCATTTATACCGTACGTCTACTGGTTGTTCTTTTGCCGCCATGACTTACCTACGATCACTTGTCGTGTCTTTCCTTCTCCTGCTCAACATAGCACGTCTGCAGGTTTATGGGTCACAAACATTCTGGCCTGGGGCCATTCCACTCGCCGTCCGCACGCCCTACCTCAATGCATGGATGCCGATGCAGGCTACGTCACTTGACGAGTCGCAGTTGTTGTCGAACACATGGCCAGTCTTTTGGAAGCAGGCGGTACGTCTGCTTGCCTATTGTTCTCTTATAAGGACTGACACCACGATCTCTAGGTCTTGGGTTGGCTTTGTTATATCCGAGTGGACGGCAAGACTTGGACATTATTTGGTAGCAACAACCTGAATAACACCGCCCTTGGAGACTACGCCATACAATCGGGCCATGTCATCGAGACTGAGTTGACACCAACTCGAACAATTCAGGTCATCGAAGCCGGTCAGATCAATGTGACTGTAACTTTCCTAAGCCCGATAAACGTATGTGCCTAAGCTCTCACTGATGCCGGCATCACTGATTTCCTAGCTCAGCCCTCGGACCTGGTGCAACAATCACTTCCGTTCTCATACGTAGCCCTGGAGTTCTCATCCCTCGACGGACAACCCCATGAAATCGAGCTATACTCCGATATCTCTGCAGGTGAGCGTAGAGGATGTGGCCGACTACGTGATATGTGCTGAACGGCTCTGGCAGAATGGCTGAGCGGTTTCCGCAACGCAGATGTCAACTGGACTTCAGGACAGCACGACAGTATGGCCTATCACCAGGTGCAGCTCGTACATCCGGCACCTTTCCAGGAGTACAACTCACAAGCCAGTGATGGCACGGCGTATTATGCAATGTCAACAGTGCGTGTGGGCCAGCCACGATGTTCTCCTCAGCGCACTGAAACCATAGACCCGTTCATAGAGCCAAGGCCGCAACATCAGCTGGCAAGCATGTCAAGACATAGATTGTCGAGAGGAATTCATATACGCGGGCGGTCTCAACAGTCAGAACAGCAACACTACTTTTCGACCCATCGATATGTAAGTGTTGGCTTGCTTTAATCGCTTGCCGTTGGGTGAGACTCGTCCCTATTCAGTGCCTATCCTGTCTTCGGTATCTCGGTCAACTTAGGCAGAGTTGCAACATTGAATGCATCTATTGTCTGGACCCTCGGATACGTTCGTGATCCGAGCATCAGCTATACGCTTTCAGGGAATAATGTAACGCTTCGCCCGTACTACACCACGAAGTACGAGGCCTCCCTGGATGCCGTAAGTACCGTCTTCCAGAGCCGCGCCCCTCCTACACTGACATCTGTCGTGCAGCTAGCCGATTTCGTGGCCAACTTCAGTGATGCACTTAGTCACGCAACGACCTTTGACACACAAGTTCGTGACACGGCTTGCAATGTCACCTCTGATGGAAAACTCTTCGATATGCTTTCGCTCGTCACTCGACAAGTCTTCAGTTCGCTCGAGATAACTGCCCCAGAACAAGCAGGTTCCCCCATGAGAATCTTCATGAAAGACATGGGGACTCGCCAGTGAGTCGTCATCTACTAGTACGAAATCTACTCTCTTGTGACACGCAGTGACCTACTAGGCGCGTCACTCCGGTTGAAAATCTATATGCCGCCATACCGATGTTTTTGTACTACAACCCGTCGCTCTTGAAACCACTTCTAGTACCTCTTCTCGAGCAACAGAATCAGAGTTCGGCATTTCCGTACGCAACGAAGGATCTTGGTGAGCTTGGGCTTCATTCGACTCGTCTGCGTGTTGACATGCAGCGAAGGGCCTTCGTTTCCGGTAGTCTCCAGTCCGACCTTGACACCTGATGCGTCGATTGACCGTAAGTACACATTGACGTGTCAATAGGTCCATGCTTAGGCACTCTTAGCCACCGAAGACATGCTCATTCTCGTGCTTGCTCATGCCCAGTTCTCGAATGACACATCGATTCTCCATGACTATGTGAGTGGTCATCTCGTCAGACGAGCCTGAGTGCAATTACTCAAGGCTACGGCTAGTATGGGCTGCTCAAGAGTTGGGCAGAGTACCTGATTGATGTCAGAGCGCAGTTTCCCTATCAGTGCGTACCATTCTCTTCGACCGAGGCGCTGCAATATTGACCACGCGCTATAGGCTACCTCTTGACAATAGCTCGACCACGCAAAATTCGACTTACTTCGCAGTCAAAGGTATATTTGCCATCCAAGCGATGGCAGAGATCAGTGAATTGGTCTACGCGAGCAACGATTCAGATCGTTATAGTGTGCGCCATGTGTTTCCGTGGTGGCAGAGCAAGGCGGCTGACTGTCTCCGATCCACAGCGCATGGCGTCCAGTATGATTAGTACATGGGCGTCCCTCGCGCTATCACCGGGCAACAACCCTTCGGTATTGATCACATTTGGCGATCAACAAAATACATGGTCGCTACCATACAACCTCTACTTGCAGAGTTTGCTCGGGCTAAGGCTTTTGAATGAGACGGTGCGTACGCGCGATGCTTAAGGCCTCACGTACCGTTCCGACATTATATCGCAGGTTCTCAGTGAGCTCACAGTCACATACGGAGATCAGATCCAAAACGCAAACTGTGATGCTCTGCTTGCGTTGTTCTGTCGGCTTGATTTGGTGCTAACACTGTCTAAGATGTCTACGGTCTTCCAAGCGAAAGTCTCAGCGTGTAAGAATGTTGCCTTATCCAAGTGCCCGGTATGCGCTGTACCCAGTCTCTATTGAAGAGGATCTGTCTACAGTAGTGCATACATGAGCGGTTAGGATAAAGGACTTGTTCTGTCTAAGTGCGCTGGCGCGCGATACGGAGGCATAGACCAAATATGGACAAATATAAGAGATAAGATAAGGGCCTATACTTGCAGGCCCCCATATGTCCCGTACCAACTCCTTACACTCTCCCCCACTGGACACGTCCCATGGGTCCCAGTAAAGGACAGTGCAGAGATCATGCTGTGTGCTGTGTAGTGATCCCTCACCAAAGGTCAGGGTAAGATAAACCACATTCTGGGTTACAGACTGCAGTAATCCATGTAGTACTCACTGAGTTTCAGTGAATAGTTACATCCCAAGGATGACCCTAGTGAGACATCATACTCGTGAACAACAGCAGTTGTACATGGCATGATCTCAGTATATGTTCAACTAACTGTAGTTGAACATAATACTGTGTGGAACAATTACAGACAGTGAGAAACACATACATTCTAGAGTCTAGACGCCAGCGTACTGAGTAACTGTACCTGGACAAGAAGTAGTCCAAGTTTACAGCCAAGTCCTCGAATGTGACTACTACTCAGAGTAGTAGTCATCACCATAGTAGTCATCATCATCATGGTCATCGGCTGAATACACAGATGGACCAGAGGCATACGACTCCACTGGTGAGTCATGAGGGTTTGGGTCTGACTCGTAGTAGTCCTCGACTACTACTGAGTCATCCTCATACTCGTAACAGCCTTCGACTACTATCGAGTCATCTTCATGCTCGTAGTAACTTTCAGCTACTACTGAGTCATCCTCGTACTCGTAGTAGTCTTCAACTACTACCGAGTCATGCTCTCCAACAACTACCGAGCCCTCCTCATACTCATCAGGACCATAATAGTCCTGTTCATCACGAGGGTCTGAAGGGCTCACAGGGTGCTCCAAGAGCTCCGACTGATCAACTGCATGGTCAGACTCGTGCTTGGATGCAGTCGAGGCTACATCATCACTTGACCATCCACCAGCAGTAGTGTGTACTGCTGGTTGAGCACTGAGGGATGGAGACTCAAAGCGGGCACCAGGGAGTGCAATATGTACCCGTCCTGAGTACAGTACATCGTGTCGAGGCCATGTACTCGTACTCGCAGCGGACGAGTGGTATCTGTCCACCTGGGTAGCCATACTCGGAGCCTGGAGACGTTTGTTGAGAGTTTGTGCATCAAACCTAACATTTGGTGCACTAGTTCCCAACGACGTTCCCACACGCGCATACGATACTGTAGTACCGGTCGAACATCGCTGTTTGTCCGATACCACCGTGTTCGCAGTTACCGAAGTGTCCCGGACCTTGGTACTCGCCGAGCTACTGGGCTTGGCACGTTCTCGATCTGGTGATACATCCTCCTTGGG
>MPVS01000215.1:0-41763 GCA_001931775.1 Fomitopsis pinicola
TACGCTGCCATTGCCTACCACTCCAAGTACCAATCGCATAGTACCGGCATCCGGTCCGCACACTGGCATACGTCAGTAGTCGACACTACATCTTCCATTGCACTAGCAAGGTATCACCACACTTCCCCGAAAACGAAGACAAGGCGACACGTCCTCTCGCAATATTGAGCAACCAGCCATGAGCTCCAGCCCCGCCTTTACCAGTATGGAACAGATTCTCCAAAGTCGCGATATTCTACAGGAAGTCTTCGCGTACATCAAAGCTCCAGTCGATTCCTCGATGTACAGATCCGACTCGTTGCCATCAGAGGCTCTCGACTGCCAGCGCACCCTTTCTGCCGCAGCCCGTACCTGCAAGGCATTCCTTTGGCCAGCGTCGAAGTTTCTCTGGCAAGACCTACCTTCTTTCGACGCTATTCTATGCGTCCTGTCGTCATCCGTCAAGGTCAAAACGTATCCACCAAAGCCTCCGGCTCTGCAGGTCGACGGCAGCCCGGCATTATGTGACGACGCATATTGGGTATGTACTCTTCACCCCCTTCTTCCGTGTCGTTCTTCGCATGCTGACCCGCAGATGCGCTTGCAGACATTGGTCGAACAAATCACCGACCGCGAACGCAGCCGCTTGGAGGCATACCTTCGATTCACGCAGACGCTGAATTTGCGCGCGTCTTACGCCGTCGAAACAGCGGTGTTCACCTCCCTTTTCGACGCCGGCTCCCGTACGCCCATGGCGCCCTGCCTATACGCCATTTACAGCAACAGCAAGTGGTACAACATGCACCATGCGCTGCTCCTGCTTTGCGGCCCTGCCCTCCGCGAGCTCGAGGTCGACCTAGGACATCTACATTACCTGCTCGTCCGGCGCATGCCCAAAGTACTCGCCCTCTTTCGCGCTGTTGCACCGAACATCGAGAGGCTTGTGCTTCGCGCGAGCCCTGCCCTGCCCGCGAAAGCCCGCGTCGCCGCAGTCTTGGGCTTGCCACACCTGCGCAGCCTGGACTTCTCCACCGTGTACGAGACGATGCTGGACCACATGGACCTGGTCCCGATTCTGGCCGGCCTAGAGCACCTCGAAGAGCTTGTCCTCCCGGACACATGGGATAGCCCCACGCGCCCCTACGTCCGCGGTCAAAATCAGATGAAGCCGTGTGCAGGGTTCAAGAAATTGAAGAAGCTGACCGTCGTCGGCGGCCTCTGGTCGGTCCCCCTGCTGTTCGCAGGCCTCCCCGACCTCCGCCTGACAGAGCTCCGCATGGTCGGCCTGAAGCATGGCTGCATCCCTTCCTTCGAGGAGATCGTCCAGAGTTGCTCGGTCTCGCTTTTCAATTCGCTGGAGGTCATGGACGTCGGCTACATTCTGCGCTTCCGCCTCCGCGGCCCAGTCGCAGTGAGACTTACGCTCGCGCCGCCCGAGATCATCGCAGCCATCTCCCCTTTACTCGCTCTGCCCAACATCCGGGAGTTCTCGGTCGCCACGGAGGGCGACTGCCTCGTCCAGGACGACGATCTACTCAAAATTGCGGAAGCCTGGACGGGCTTGACCTCTCTGTGCATCAAGTACACCCCGCCGAACAGGATGGAGATGTCTGTCGCGCCAACCATCCTCGGCGTCACCTGCCTGGTGAACATCTGCCCGAACCTCCGCAACCTGGACATCCCATTCGTCGTCCCGCCGCGTACCTTCTATCATGTCGAGCCGACATTTGCCCTCACGGGCGAACGCTACCTCCCTCACTGGGCGAGTCTACCGGGGCCCGAAGACGGGATCGACTCGATAGACGTGGCTCGTCTGGTGGACATCATGTGGCCACTGTTCGGAGTGGACGACTCTCCGGTGTTGCTAGACCCGCATCTGTTCTCTGAGGACTGGAGCACGGTGTTTTGTGCGGTCGCGCATCTGCAGGACGAATGGGAGCAAGCGGTGATGTGAGGAGAAATGTATGTTGTAAAACATTGTGTACTTTATACTGAGTGTTGTGTGTAAAAGTACTTGTACGATGCTGATGTGCTACTATTACCGATCTTGTATCGTAGGGAGGGAGGGAGTTGTGTTGTATCGTTTTTTGTACAAATTCTTGTACGTTCCTGTACGCGACTACGTGTCGACATATAATCATTGTTGTTGGGCATAGTACGGGATGTGAGTGGCCGAATTCTGCGCGACGCATGTTGCCGTAACGGGTGCACGCGGAGGAAGGAAGACTAGCAATGGAAGCACAGACAGCCTCCACCATCTCACTTCTGGATTCAGAGTGTCTTCAATCGGTCAAAAAAACAACCCGAGCTTTTTGGTGAGCTGCTGAGCTGAGGAAGAGTCACTCGAGGCCGACGACTTGGAAGGCGAAACACGGTCATGTGATCGACGCCTCTTCAGAATGGCATCATTGGCCATTCGCCTATTGTGAGGTCAACACAAAGCTACTTCGTTTCATATGTCAAAAATTCATCGAGTATACATGTAGAGAAATTGGATGAGAACTGGATCAAAAAGCTATGAGGGCCTCTGCCCAGATAGTGTACCTACACTGGCAGACGGGATGTTCTCGCCCCGAGCTTCAATACAATTGATCCACACTGATTGCATGGGTCAATGAACCCTTGGCGCAAACAGATAAACACGTTCAAATCAAGATGCGAGGTGAGGGTATAAAATTATGAGGGATTCTGACGAAGTCCAACAAGAGCAACGCGGGTTCGAGTGTCCGCCCCGGCCCCAAGTGGAGTCCATCACGACCGCGAGGTATATGAATACTGCCGCTCAAAATAAGGGTATCTAGTGCAACAAACCCTCGCACGAAAAAAGCAGAAATATCAAGAGAGACTTTGAACGAATTCGTAGTGAGGCTCAGGCCCCGCGCCAGTGGATCAGGATTCCGCGACAAGGGGTAGGGCGATCACATGACCGTAGAAGACGTGTCCATGGTCGCGACGAGAGTCGATGTCGTTTTGGGGATCCATCCACCTAAAGATACTCTTGCAAAACCTAGTTCAGCTTGGCTTTCAATCGCTCATAGTTTGATACCCTCACCTCGCATCGACCTCGTGGGCCGGCCTGGTGTATACCACCCTGCGCACAACTCGGAGCAATTGGTCGTTGGGCTCAGCGACGAGTCAACGCGAGTCAACTAGGCACTGCTTCTGCAAAATCAGGACACAGACTAGTAGGAGGATGGCATATAACGGGAGAGGGTACAAGAGGCGTTCAGTTCGCGGTCAGTTGCCGAGCCTCATCGCAACTTCGTCGTGTCGTGGCTGATTCGCAGCGTACCCGGCCACGCTGGTAGCTCGTGATGCCGAGAAGAACATGTATACCAGGTGCCCGAATAACGGCGTTGAGGAACAAAACTTGAGCTTGACGATTCTAGCGAAAGACCGCCTGAAAACTGTCAAGACGTCAGCCGCAACGGCAACCTGCACTACGAGAAAGGGCAGTGAACCTTCTTCGCCAAAGCTTATAGCCCGAACCTTGGCGTATATGCTGTCAATCGCTTTCATGAAGTCGACGGAGTCCTCCTCGCACCCGACTGGCGCCCCTCAACCTTGTCCACAAATGACTCGAGCTGGTACCGGGACCTATAACTAGGCCGACTGGATGGACGCCTTGCGAGAGTTGGGGACGCGCATGCAGTTCATGGGATACGTTGTGGGGAGGAGAGACGGGTGCTGCATGTGAGCAAGATTGAACCCGGCAGAAGGGGCCGCACCCCGCCTCCCAGGCTGTAGTCAAAACGAATGTTGTTTTTGAGGAAGAACACCGTTCGAGGTAGGTCGACAGGTTGACGATAGGGCTGGTTTGGACATACGTAAGGGTCTCCATGACGTGTATAGACTAGGACTGACATACTGGATTTGTCAGACCTCTAGCAGCACGAGGTTCTGTTCTGCGGCATATCCGAACATCTCGTGAGCCTTCGCCGCGTTGACCGCTACCGGCTTTTTGCACGGGGCATTTGGATCTGCAGCGAGTCCCTTCATCGTCCACTCACAGTAAAGACTGCTCGATAGCCGACGAACAGAGGCATACCGACGCATATTAGAACCACAAGACTCACCTCGATGTAGAGGACCCTAAACTAATCAATCCTTGTTCACCTCGATACGCTGTCGCCCGTCGTACGCGCTCGGTATGCTCCACTGCTCTGCGAACGTGTCCGCGCAGGCCTGGCTGCGTGCCGCGATCGCCTGATCATAGCGCTGGGCGGGCTTGACCTTCACGTTGCGAGCTATGCGCGCCGCACCCGGGATGCCAAAGTGCAGTGCATCGGGCGGCGTCTTGATTTTTGGCGGGTTGTCGCCTTGCGGCCGGGGCGATGAGGCACCAAAATCATGGAGAGTGCGCGAGGGAGGGGAAACTCACGGTGAGTATGCACCCTCTGAATGCTATCAAGGTAGATCATGACGGAACCTCGCCGATGGTGGGCAAGATACAGGCCTGTAACTGTGTGCGTGCTTCATGAAGTCAGAGACGCGCTATTGTCAGACCTCTAGCAGCACGAGGTTCTGTTCTGCGGCATATCCGAACATCTCGTGAGCCTTCGCCGCGTTGACCGCTACCGGCTTTTTGCACGGGGCATTTGGATCTGCAGCGAGTCCCTTCATCGTCCACTCACAGTAAAGACTGCTCGATAGCCGACGAACAGAGGCATACCGACGCATATTAGAACCACAAGACTCACCTCGATGTAGAGGACCCTAAACTAATCAATCCTTGTTCACCTCGATACGCTGTCGCCCGTCGTACGCGCTCGGTATGCTCCACTGCTCTGCGAACGTGTCCGCGCAGGCCTGGCTGCGTGCCGCGATCGCCTGATCATAGCGCTGGGCGGGCTTGACCTTCACGTTGCGAGCTATGCGCGCCGCACCCGGGATGCCAAAGTGCAGTGCATCGGGCGGCGTCTTGATTTTTGGCGGGTTGTCGCCTTGCGGCCGGGGCGATGAGGCACCAAAATCATGGAGAGTGCGCGAGGGAGGGGAAACTCACGGTGAGTATGCACCCTCTGAATGCTATCAAGGTAGATCATGACGGAACCTCGCCGATGGTGGGCAAGATACAGGCCTGTAACTGTGTGCGTGCTTCATGAAGTCAGAGACGCGCTCGACACCGAGACTATTTGTCCTGTTCGGTGACAAGTTCTGCGATCTAAGAGCGCAAGGCAAGGGGTCAGTGAGAGGCTGGAGTAGTATCCGTACAGGTATGTGCGACCTGTGGCCATCATCTTTGCGTGTGTGGTTGACAACTCAACAATAGGAAGGGACAAAGCGAACGGATGCGCCGCGCCGTTGGTGCCGCGGGTGCGAGCGCGGCGGCCCAAGTCATGTGGTCGCGTTGAACGACATTGAAAACTCAGCCACAGCTGCGTCGCCGACTCCTTGTTTGTACACCCTCCGACTCCCTTGTTTGCACACTTTCCGTCGACCTCTCGCCCTACTCATCCCCTTCTGAATTTCCCATTGCCACTCCAACTCACTCCCACCGTAGCACTATCGTGTCCTGACATGTCACCCAACAAGAGAGCAAGAGTCGCCAGGAAAGCGAGAGTGGGATCCGCACGAAGACAGGAAGCGAAGACGGAGACATCTGGAACCTCGACCAGAGTGAATCCACTACGTAGGAGGGCGAAAAGCCTGGAGGAGGTACTTGACATGCCACTAGATATATTGGCAGAGGTTCGTCTTCCTTGCATCTTCCTTACGTGCCGCCGCGGCTCTGGCTCCGCAGATGGGTCGTACCGGAGTGCGGTCTGATTGTCGCGGCACCTGCGGTCGTTTCACGAGGCGTGTGCAGAGTTGCTGACTCGCATACACGCAGATCTTCTCGCACCTCTTTCCCGCGGACTTGATGAATCTCGCGCGAACCACGAAAGCGTTCCGGACGCTGCTCATGCACCGCGGCTCTGCGCACTTCTGGAGGGCATCACGCCGACTAGCAGGTCTTCCGGACCTCCCGCAGCACCTCTCGGAGCCAGCGTACGCGAGCCTTGTCTACTCAAACCACTGTCATGTACGTCGCCAGCCTGCTACTGTTTCTCGATGCATCATTAACCCCTGGGCGCCAGAACTGCTTCAAGCAGAACGTCAAGAGCAGCGTGATATGGCATTTCGCCGTCCGGTATTGCCGTGCGTGCAAGGATACATTGTAAGTCTCCTTTCATGAGTGGGATGACTTTGTGTACCTACCGAGGCGACAGGACAGTCAAGGCGACGAAAAGCGACCCCGACTTGGACTTTGTCTTTGCCAACGTCGGCTCTCTGTCTCGCAGTGTGCTTAACGTGGTGCGTTTTACCGCCGTGAACTTTTCTGTGTGAATTCTAAGCGGGAGTGTTCAGGCACCCGTGAAGCTGAGCGGTGGTGTCCTCAAAGTTATAGGCTTCTACCACAGGCCTCAGCTCATCGACATTAGGACGCAATGGGAGAAGCTTCACGCCAATGATGAGGAGTGGCGCGCGTACGTCAAGCAACAACAAAACAAGGCAGAAGCCATACAGAATGTCAGGCCACATCTCACTGCTGCCGTTGCTCCCTGGCTGACGAGTCTTCGCCTAGCATGCCACTGAGTGTAGATTGTGGGCTGAGGCCCAAGCGGCGGCCCGAAGTGAAGAAATCAAAGAGACAGTTCAGAGGCGCCTGACGTTGTAAGTTCGCATGACAATACCCTGGTGCATGGTTGTCTGACCTGCACAAGTGTGAAAGCGAAGCTGCGCGAGATTGGCTGGGGAAAGGAAGTAGACATGCTTGACCCCGAAGACGACTCTCCCTTGTCCAGAAACAAGCATGTCAGGGGGGAGAAGGAAGTTAATGAAGAAAGTATGCCTCTCATTCACGCCATTTGTTGATTTGTTGGGTCCTGGCTGACCGACTGCCTATCTAGCCTGGGACAAAGTCAAAGACGACATCATCCTTGGCTCCATGCAGTCCCTCAGGAATGCTCGTCTCCAACAGGAGTGGGACGATGAGCGAAGCAAGATTATGCGCGAACGGCTCGAGACTTTCCGAGATATGGTGCACAAGAAACGTGGGGCAGCGGGGTACGACGAGTTGACGGAGCGCCTGCCCAAATTCGTCGACTACGCGATGTGGCCGTATGTCTGGCTGAATCTAGACACACCCACCGACAAGAGCGAGGCGCGGGAATTCGACGTCGGAGCACTTGAAGGGATGGTCGACTGGCCGCGACTTTCGATGCGCAATGGATTGGCTACAAGCAAGCGAACCTAGCTAGGTTGCTCAAGGAGTCCGTGGAATTCACTCGGGGAGGAACAGGAGGCGACGGACGCCCTGAAGAGATGACCGCCAAGGACCTGCTCAGCCTGGCTATCGCAGTTTTCATATGCAGCGAATGCGGCGAGTGCATGCATTCAGATGACACCATCGCGCACCGGTGCAACCGCTACTGTGACTGGTCGATCCAAGAGCTTCGGAGCCGAGCCCCGTACGATCTATATAGTGTCGAGGTGAACGACATGGTTGGCGGGAAGCACTATTGTCACGACACCCTCTTTGAGGTCCCTAACATCATCGTGACGCTATTGGGGACAGCGATGCGCGCGTGTGGGATGGACCCGATGACGACGACGGCTGAGGAGATGCGGGCGATGAACGTGCACTTCGCGATGAAGAATGGGAAGGGAGAGACGAATATATTAGGTTGGGATGCCATGGTGAGTGCGCGTCGCGGTCGCTGGTGCTGTGCTATGACCACATGCTCAAATCGTTCGCTACGCTGGCAGGTGCGCGACGGGATCAGGAATGCCTCCGTCCCTCTAGACATTGCAGTGCTCTCAGAGGACGCGGACCGCCACTTGATACGGCTCGCAGTTGAGGCCGAGCAGAACGCCCTGACGAATTGCGAAGGGGAGCTCCTGGAAGCGCGTTCCAAGTACTGGTGTTGTCGCCTATGCGACAACAAGTCGCGCTGTCTCTCACATGATGAGATCGTGGCCCATCTGGCGGATCAGTAAGTTGTCCGTCGAAGACTGCATGCTCGCAACCTGACGGCTAATCTGACTCACTTTTGCTGCAGGCATGATAAATCAAACCTGACGGACGACCAAGTGCGCAAGCTCACCTTCTTCCATCCGGATGTCAAGTTCGTGTTGGCAAAATCGTCCATTATTCAAGTGTGACGTTGCTACAAGTAGTTCGCTACGCTGGCAGGTGCGCGACGGGATCAGGAATGCCTCCGTCCCTCTAGACATTGCAGTGCTCTCAGAGGACGCGGACCGCCACTTGATACGGCTCGCAGTTGAGGCCGAGCAGAACGCCCTGACGAATTGCGAAGGGGAGCTCCTGGAAGCGCGTTCCAAGTACTGGTGTTGTCGCCTATGCGACAACAAGTCGCGCTGTCTCTCACATGATGAGATCGTGGCCCATCTGGCGGATCAGTAAGTTGTCCGTCGAAGACTGCATGCTCGCAACCTGACGGCTAATCTGACTCACTTTTGCTGCAGGCATGATAAATCAAACCTGACGGACGACCAAGTGCGCAAGCTCACCTTCTTCCATCCGGATGTCAAGTTCGTGTTGGCAAAATCGTCCATTATTCAAGTGTGACGTTGCTACAAGTACATTGCATTCTGATTGACGCTACATGCCCGCGCGGGGCGTTGAATAAATGTTTGTTTTGAGACCTCTGTAGAAGTGACCCCCTCTCCCACTCCTCTCCATACCATCCTCGCTGCATATCCCTTCGCCGTAGACCCTGGTAGTGCAGTATATGGAGGCGCTGCTATGCAATGGATGCTCGTCTCTGTTCACCCATTTACGCCTCCTTCGGCAGAGCCAGGTTACTGTGTTTGGTACGGAATCGCCTGACGTCATGTACATGATGTGAAAACGCTTGTACACCCGCAATGTGTTTACTAGTTCGTAATGGGTTAAGGGTTCAGAGAGAAGAACATTGCACGTGATCTTGGGACTGGGTACGTACAGACGGCTGCTCGACGCTCGACACCTAGCATCAACCTATTCTAGCGACACGGGGCCCCGTAGCCCCCTCTCGAAGGCGGATGGGCAGGAGACCGAGGCTTCTATCGCTTTCGAGCAGTAGCCTGAGTAGACGTGCCCGGCACGGAGACTTGGAGGTTGCTTCATCAGCGTTGATGGCATCGTAGCAGCACTGAGCCTCGCCATAGCTTGCGGCTGTATAGTCGACCGTCAGCAACATGATCTGACAACAAGTACCCTCAGCAGTACGAGGCGTAGGCTTCCCAGCGCCCGCAACTCGGATTGTGACTTGGTGCTCGGGCTCCTTTTTGTTTTAAGTTTGATTATTGACTTTGCTGGCAGTCACCCTAATAGGCCTCGACTCGCCGCAGGCAAGAATACGAACTCCATGCATGCTTCCGTGGGCCCGGGTGTCCCAAGGTCAGGGTCTGGTTGGCCTGCACAGCGCTATGGTCTTCGCGTTTCTTACATGTTCAGCCAAGCTGCATCCATATACGATCAATGGAGGCCAAGGTTTGTGGTTTCGCTTTAGGCATATCTGCCTACGATTTTGACTGAGTTTTACCAGGGGACAGGCCGCGTGGTGCGTGCAGACCACGCAGCACCTGGGCAAACGCGGATCCTTGCTGCTGCGCCGAAACGTTGTGACGCTTCGGAACTTCTATCATCGTTCCGCAAGGTGTGTGTTGATATATCACCGTATTCGTGGGCGTGTTTCTCCCTCCTATTCAAAAGTTGTGCGTCGGACGTATGTGCAGAAGGTCAGCATTACCATAATCATCGTCGACCCATTCTTCAAGCCCATCGTGTATGGCAAACATTGTGCCGGGACGGTCACTAGTGCGTTTGCTCGACGACAAGGGTGAAATGGGAACCCTCTTCGCTCCAAGATGTGATAAAAAACGTGGTCGTCAACGCGGCTCGTTCGAAGAATGCCGCCGCAGTGCAGCCTGCATGCTCCACGACTACGTATAGAAGCAACGCGCTGGCCTCACTCCTGCCGCAATGCACGGAATTATAAGCGCATATATGCACCCCCCACTTCGTCGCACCGTGCGTTTTCAACTCCTCAAGTTTAAGCAAGAGGACGCCATGCTTGCTACACCACCTAGTACAACGCCCTCTTCGTCGGACGGGTCCGACGAGACGATCGACGGCTCCGGGCTCGGTGGGCCCGGCGCCGGCGCAATCGGTCTGTCAGACCCGATGTACTCGGCGACGAGTCGCAAGATGCTCGACCTAGTCAACCGTCTCCACAGTACTGGGTAAGCCCTTCCCAACGTTGCTCACGGAGAAATTCGAGGGGTGATGTTGACGTTGTCAATGATAGCGTCCAACGAGACGTCGACCTCCCGGTCATCGCCGTCATCGGCAACCAGAGCGCAGGGAAATCTTCCCTCATTGAATCCATCTCGGGAGTCACACTCCCAAGAGCCACTGGGACGTGCACCAGGCTAGTCTTTTACATTCATGGCCTGCGCTACGATGACTGAGAGCGTCACTATAGATGCCCGACTGAATGCCGCCTCACCTATTCCCAGCAGCCCTGGCAATGCACCGTCTCCCTCCGGTTCGTCACCGACTCGCGCGGCCAGGCACTCGGTACCGCCCGCAATGAGCCCTTCGGCAACGTCATCTTCGACAAGGCCAAGGTCGAGGAGCGCATCCGGCGCGCGCAGCGAGCGGCGCTCAACCCGGGCACGACTGCGTCGCACTTCCTGCAGGGCACAGATGAGGACCCGGCCACCGCGGAGCTGTCGTTCACGACCAACTGTGTGTGCTTGCAGATCAGAGGGAGCGATGTTGCGGACCTTTCTTTTTGCGACCTTCCCGGTATGAGTGCCATGCTTGAGTTTTATTGGGCCTGTGCTGACGATCTGTGCAGGTCTCATCAGCAGTGTCGCCAAGGGCGGCAAGGAGTCCGACATTGGGCTCATCACTGGCCTTGTCACGTCGTACATCTCGAAACCGAGCTGCATCATTCTACTCACTGTAGCATGCGAAAGTGCGCTCCTTCTCTCTATCGTCCTCATGCATTCAAGGACTCACCGCAGCATGCGCCCACAGCGGACTTCGAGAATCAGGGCGCGCACCGCATCGCGCAGCAGCACGACACGGAGGGCAAGCGCACCATCGGCGTGCTGACCAAGCCGGACCGCATCCCCACGGGCGAAGAGGCGCGCTGGACGCGCTTCGTCAAGAACGAGTACGAGCCGCTCGACAACGGGTGGTTCAGCGTGAAGCAACCTGGCTCGAACGCGCTCCAGGCGGGCATCACCTGGGCGGACGCGCGCCGCCAGGAGGGCGAGTACTTCGCGTCCGCACCCGTCTGGTCCGAGCTCGACCCGGAGTACCAGCGGTACCTCGGGACGGTGAACCTGACGGGGCGGCTGAGCCAGATCCTGTCCGCGTTGATTGCGAAGCGGTGAGTGACTCGGCGATGGTTCTGACGATGTAGGCGCAGCTGATGGGGTGTATGCACGTGGCAAAGGCTCCCGGAGCTGCAGGAAGAACTGCAGGGTCTCCAGCAGAAGACCGAAGACATGCTTCGCCAGCTCCCGAAGCCGCCGTCCAACGATGCGTTTGCGGAGATCCTCCACCTCGTCTCGGACTTTGGGCGTGACATGGCGAGACACCTCGAGGGTACGCCCGAGGGGCATGGTCTGTTGCAGACGCTGCGGCCTGTGCAAGAATGGTTCAAGAAAGCTATCAGGCAGACTGCACCGGACTTCAGACCTCAGCTAGCGCCGAAGGACAAGAAGTCGCGATTCGAGCTCCTAGACGATGAAGAGCCATCTGTAGCTTCCGTTGAAATTTCAGCCTCAGATGAGGATGAGGAAGGCAGGTTCAGGCAGCCCGAATTTCTGCGAGCAGAGGAACCGGATGCTTGGGATGTGAAAAATGATGGCAATGCGATATATGTCGACGAAGTGATGAAGCGCGCGCAGCAGTGAGTACATCAGGCTTGCGGAGATGGATGGGAAGCTCACATGTTGCAGGGCCACGACGCGAGAGCTGCCCGACTACTATCCGTACGTCGTGATACAAGAGTACATCACAAAGATCACCGCCCAATGGGACGTGCCCACGAGGAACTTCTTCGACGCCGTGCAGAAGATCCTCACGCAATACGTCAAGGACGTGGTCAGCCAGCACTTCTCGAAGTTCACGCACGGTGGACTGCACCAGCACGTTATGTGAGCCTCTTCCTTCCGCTTGTCCCTATGGTACCGGCGCTGAACAAGATGGACAGCACGGTCATCAGCGAGCACATCAAGGCGCGATGCGCGGAAACCAGAGCGAGGGTCCTCTGGCTGCTCGGGCTTGAGCAGCGGCCCTGCACCCTCAATGGTCACTACTACTCCGATTACCGCGATAAATTCATGGCGCATTACCGTGCACACAGGCCAAGCAGCGGCTCTGCCGCCCTGTTGACGAAGCTTGAAGGTTACTCCGAGCCGATGAGGTCCTCTAGTGTGCGGTCCGACTTCCAGAAAGACACGGCCCAAGTCCTGTCCGGGCTGAGCGCCATCGGTATAACGGGAGTGAAAGCTACCGATCTGCCTAAGCTGCTGCCCTCCGACCCATACGAGCCAGCGCTGAATATCATGGCATGCGTCCGCGCGTATTTCCAGGGTACGCACTACTGCTGCTCTCGGCATCCTCCGCTGCTGACTCGTCACCTCCAGTTGCATACAAGCGTTACGTCGACTACGTGCCCATGGCCATCGATCACGAGCTCGTGCTCGGGCTTGACAAGGGCGGTGCGCTCGAGAGTGTGTTGCTGCAGGGGCTGGGGATCACTGGGCCGGATGGCCAAAGACGTTGCAGGGAGTTCCTGCAGGAGCCGCCAAACGTCGTGACTCGCAGGCAGGAGCTGCAGAAGCGTTGGGAGCGTCTCGACACCGCCAAAAAGGAGCTGATGGACATTTGGCTCTGACGACTTGGTTGTGAGATTGCATGGCTTGAACTTGAAGTTGCCTACCTCGTGCGCCATGGCTTACGTAGACTCCTGTCTCATGTATTCGTCTCTGATGCAATGAACTTTTGCCCGATCGAATTGTATCACAAGCTCGCGTTTTGATCGTTGGTGAGTCGAGGAGAGGCTGGAGATCTAGAGCAGTTGCGCTGCCGCCATGCGCCACATTTTCAACCGGGACCCGACGGTCACCTCTGGTCACCTACGTACGGTCACCCCCGACGTCCGACGGCGACTCAGAGTCAACAACCTCGTACCCGTCAAGACTACTTCACCGCTGGCAGAAATCATCTACGCACTTCGTGGCTGGCATGTTCAACAAGCTTCGAGAGGTTTTCTATTGACTGGATAGTCGAGACACCAGCCGTATCCTTCACGCCGGTGGTATCGCGGATTCGTTCAGTTGCACGGACGGGTCAGCAGCGTATAGCCCCGGCAATGATTCATAGTACGTTGAACCCTTTCATCGTCATTGGGGAGCCGGGCCCCACATAGGTGCGGGTCATGCTAGCAGTGGGCTGTGTAGAAGATGTCATTTTTTCGATCCTCCGAATGGTATGTGTTCCTTTGGCATTGTGCTAATTCGAACATCTAGTCCCTTCAAAGGCTGTACAACTTCAAGTTGTGCATGTGCACTTCCAGATCATCAACACTCAGGCTTCAGGCTCAACCCCCCGGGCGCAGTTGACGGCCCGTTCTACGTGTTTTCCCCATCTGGCCATGTACCGTCGGCGTTTTGAGGAGCTTTATACTACTGGCTTGTCACAGGTACCGACCTCTCAACGGCGTGTGTCATCCATTTCTATTGCATCAAGGAGCTTCCCGGATTCCTAGTAGGCCGAGACGAGCCTTCCTCCTCTGGTTCGCCGGTAAGTGTGGTCAAGTTCTATGGCAAGACACGCTCGGCTCGCATTCATGAAGGCTCTAGGGCACTCTGAGTTATGATCTGCGACACACTGAGAGAGACTTCTATATTCAACCTCCAGAATTTTCGTGGTGCATCTACGCTCGCATGGCCTCAGTAACATTTCATTGAATCCCGTCCGAGGATCGTCCGAGCTTTCGACGCGAATACGGTGGCAACGTCAATCGGGGCTCTGGTAAGGTGAGCATATAGAACTACCAAGAGGAGTGTAGTGATCGCATCTATTCGCACTGATAGACCTTCCCGACAGGTTTTGGGCCAGATTCAACTAAGAATTTCGTGCTGCACCCATTGCCAGTGTCTTCCCCGCTTACCACATGACATCGCGGTGTTTTGGTGTGTACGTCTACCCGTCTCCGCATCCCTGGGTCATAACCTACGGGGCCTTCATTTTCGGTTCTAAAGACCCGGCCACTGCTACATTGAATGCCGATCGCCATCTGTAATCGAGAGCGCTCGGAATCGATTTTGTACTGGACAGCGCAAGAACAGCGTAAGAATCGCGGACATCGCCACTTCTGACAGCCCCGTGGTGTTCACATACCATCTCCCCGTGTCGTTCTCGTGGGTTACGGTCCTGGGTCTGCTTCATGCCCGTCTGACGTTTCCTCGCCATCTGACAGCCTCCGCAACACATAAAAGACTGAATAACACCAACGAGCGGTAAGGACAAGAGCACCTTCAATCGACTACACGGCATGGCCTCTCGATTCATTGCCCTATCCGCCTATGCGCTTTCTGCACTGGCGCTGCCGCCACCGCAGCTAGCGACGCGACAGACCAATGCTGGTTTGTGTTTGACATGCATTGACTCCTACGGTCGACGCTGACGCCTCATACCACAGCCTGTGCGACGCCTTCGACGATTCCGGGCTACAACAATACTATCCTGCCCAACCCGTTCGAGTTCAACGACGGCTCGGCAGTGACCACCGAGGCCGACTGGGAATGTCGCCGTAGCCAAATCGCTGCTCTCGTCCAGGGCTACGAGGCGGGAACGCTCCCACCCGCGCCTTCCGTCGTCTCTGCTACGTTCTCTCAGAGCGGAACTACGGGTACTTTGACCGTTACCGCCGGCACGAGCTCCAGCAACACAATCCAGTTCGCGAACACAATCACGTATCCGTCGGGCACGGCTCCCTCGAGAGGATGGCCCCTTGTCATTGCATACGATGTGCTGAGCATTCCAGTTCCGAGCGGAGTGAGTAGCAAGTTCAAATCGTTGCAATTCTGCAGCTGATGAAGTTTCGCAGATTGCGACCCTCGTGTACAACAATGATCTGATCGCCCAGGAGAACGACATCTCCAGCCGTGGACAGGGCCTGTTCTACGACGTTTATGGCTCAGACGCGACGGCTTCCGCCATGACCGCGTGGGTCTGGGGTGTCAGCCGCATCATCGACGCCCTCGAGCAGACGCCAGCGGCCAACGTCAACACCGCGAAGATCGCCGTAACGGGTTGCTCCCGCGACGGGAAGGGCGCGCTCATGGCCGGGGCGTTCGAGACGCGTATCGCTCTCACTGTCCCGCAGGAGTCTGGCTCCGGCGGCGATACGTGCTGGCGTCTGTCCAAGTACGAGCAGGACAGTGGCGACGTCGTGCAGCAGGCCACCGAGATCGTGACGGAGGACCCTTGGTTCTCGACGAACTTCAATAACTACGTCTACAACATCAGTGAGCTCCCGTACGACCACCACTCTCTCGCCGCGATGGTCGCTCCACGCGCCCTGCTATCGTACGAGAACACCGAGTACGAGTGGCTGAGCCCTCTGAGTGCCTACGGCTGCATGACCGCCGCGCACACTGTCTATGAGGCCCTCGGCATCCCCGAATATCATGGTTTCGTCCAGGTCGGCAACCACAGCCACTGCTACTTCCCGGATACTCTGGACGACTCGCTGTACGCCTTCTTCGACAAGTTCTTGCTCGACGATACGGACACCAGCACCGAATACTTCACCACGAACGGGGCTTTCAACGGCACGGTCTGGGATCCAAGCTACTGGATCAACTGGACCACCCCGAACCTTTCTTGAATAATCGCGACAACAGTGGGCAGGTGAAGTGTAGTCGAAACGTGGATGACAATGTACTGAGTGTATCAGGGCCTCACCGGTGTCAAATGTTACTTATCCTTCCTTGAGTGGTGTATGCTCTGAGGCCATACTCAACATAGTATCAGCAAGTGGGCGTGTATCAAGGTGGGGTCATAAAATGTTGCAGTGACAAAGACAACATAACGAGAATTGCGGAGGGGCAGGCAGAACGTTACGGAATGCAGAAGGAAGAGCGATGCCTCGTACATAGTGATGCGGAGCAACTCGTAGGAGCTAGATCGTCCCTGTCAGTCCTCGGAGGCGATACAGTAAATAGAGTGTCAGCGATCAGGCGGCAACTCAGGCCCGAAGCACCATCGGACTCTTCTCGCTCACTTGCACACCGTGAAGCTCCTTGGGGTTGAATGGTCAGATAGCCGCCTCACTTTGCTGTAAAGGACTGACCTCCTCGCCCTGGAGACGTACGTAGCTGCGGCGACGGACGTTCTTCACCGCCTTGGACACGAACCAGAAGCCGAGCATCAAGATGAACGCCATGATGACGCCCCAGCCCGCGCTGTAGACAGGGGTGGCCTCAGTAGTCACACCAGGCAGCTTCGCCCAAGTTGAGGTGCTGCAAGCCCTAGCCCACTCGCGGTTGCTGCTGATGAGGGAGTTCTAGCCAAACTATCAGATCATGACCACGAGTCAGCACAACGATCGCGCCTACCTCGAGACGGTAGATGAACTCGGTCAGAGGGATGTCCTCTTGGTGACCGAAGACGTGGATCGTCTCGAAGTCCTCCGACGTTCCGTTCTTGAACTTGAAGCGGAGGAAGTCGCGGACATCCGGCGCACGGGCGCGACGGAGCTCGATCGCCAAAGCTGAGGCGAAGTCCGCTATGGATGCTACATGAACGAAGAGCCCATGAGGATGTGTGTGCGTCACTCACGGATGGCAGCGAGCTCGGGGCGAGACTGAACGATGTCAGTCATGTGGAAGATCGAGATGAATGGCTGGTACGTGGTTTGAATGAGCATGAACTGCAGGGGGTCCCCGTTGAAAGCGATCCGCTGGAGCGCGTCGACCGCGCTGCTTAGAGCGGTACGACCGGCAACTGGGAACATCGTGAGCAATAGCATTGATGAAACACAGAAAACTCTCAACTGTTCCCGATCCCGGCCATGTCGTTGTCGGAGAAGACCATGTTCTCGCGATAGTCAGCAAGGGCACGCGCCTGCTCGATGTAGGTAGGGGGCAGTCGGTGCGCATACGTCCTGTTGTGGACGAGCTCAGTGGAGATGTAGTCCCACATCTACCATCCCCGTAGTGAAAATCGATGACATTTGAGTGGACAAGATTACTCACGTTGTACTGTTAAGTCAAGATATCTGTCAGCTGAGAGCAGAAATGAGCCCGACTAAGACGTACCGCGTTCTCCAAGGTAGCCGGGCGGCCGAAGATGAAGTCGCGGATGTCATTGAGGAAGTGCGACGCGGTCCTGCCCACCTCCTTGAACTTTGCGGAGGAATGTATCTTCTTGACATGCTCCTCGAAGGCCTGCAGACGCGATTTGTCAACAGCGCCACGAGAAACAAGTAAGTGATACGTACCGGGCAGTCCGTCCAACTCTCGAGCGACCTGTCATTGCTGGGCTCAACAGTCTCAACTGCAGACATTACGAGTCATGCGCTGAAAGACGGCAGGGGTGAAGCGACTAACCTGGGACATATTGGTAGCCACCAAGAGGAGCAACAACCTCCGTCTCGTTCGCGAGGAGCTCCCGGTTCTTGGGAGTCGGCGGGAACAGACCTTGGAGGAGTGCCGTGGCGGAATCGAAGACCGAAGGGCCCTCTGCACCAACCTTCACGCGGACGTGCACCTGAGCAAGGTCGATAAGATCGGACCTGATGCTCCGGACGTGCGAAGGGCTGTCCGAGTTGAGGTAGTGGTTACGCAGGTACGCGCCCAGCTGGTGTGATTGAACCTAGTACCACAGGTTATAAGCAGGGACCACAAGGACACACGAAATAACACACCTCGCCAAGCGGCGTGCTCAGCGTCGGACCCGGCTGGTAGGTAATGGGATCCTGGTACGCCTCCGTACGATCACCATTGCGGGCAATAACAACGACACCAAGGACTTCGGGGTGGGACATGGCGAGGATAGGTCACTTTTCCGGGTAGAAAGCCAAGTTGAAGACACTGGGAGAGTGCTGAGGTCCATTCGCTACCATGGCCAAGCTCTTATACTCCCCATCGGTGGCGAGACACAGTGCAGAAGCAAACGTGTTAGCGAGACGGGCGGCTCGGTTCGTTTGTTCCATGAAACACGATTGAATCAAGCGGAATGCTTTGTCCACGCTTCGAATGGGCTCCGCCGCGGCAGGCACGCTCCAGGCGGCCCCCGCAGACTCGTCGCCACAGCACGAATTCCGTTTGGGAATTAACCGATTGAGATGCCTTCCTGTTGAACGCGTGGGCTTAATTAGTTGGTCCGTGCTGGGGGCCCGGGGCCGTGGCGACGAATTCTAATGCTCAGCCGCGTACCTTGAGCGGTACAACCTAGCCGCGCAGCTACCGATCTCGAAGCGGGTGTTTTCCGCTTCGTGATACAGCGCCCGCACCCGACACCATAGGCAAAGTCTCTGAGATGAAGGTCTAGACGATCTCAGGGTGGTGATCGTATGCCGCTCGAGCTGAGAGGTGACCGTGACCCTTGTTGCAGTCCCTCCTTCTGCCATATCCGCCACGCAGCCGACACGAGGATGATGTCACTGAGGAATGATGCTTGAGTTCACGTCTGTTACTATGACCGAGCAGCGATGCAGAAAACGAGTACGCATGCGGAGGTGCTTAGCTACCTCTAGAATTCGACTGATGTATTGTACTGGTAGTTTCTGTGAGTTTCCCTGAGCGATTGGGTAGCACTAGGATTGAACTTCAGACGAGAGGACTCACACGCTCGTTGTGCACGCATGGCCGAACACGCATTTTCATGCCCACCTTCGCGGCACCTGCCAACGGAACTTACAATATATGGGCATGTTAGCAGGTGCATTTGGTGAGGCGCATCAACTGACAGTCTAAACGTGCTGTCCCCGGTCCTCGTGCTAACCTGTCAAATTCTCTTGAGTATCGATCAGAACATGGGAATGTTGACGCATTCACGCAGTGAAGTTGAGTCACCAGACTCTTCGTGTGCCCGCATAGAACGCCGGTAGTCGCTCCATTATGCACAGCAACAACGGAAATAACACGGAAAACCCAGCATACGCAAGCCTTGATCCGTCTCATGATCATCGCGATTTGGAAGCTCTCAGCGAGCGACAATGAAGAGGAGCGCGTGTCGATTGGCGCGTTCCGGGGGCATTCTTGTGCCACGCACCTGGCTAGCCACATTATAATCGTGTGTCTCCGACTGGCAGGCTACGGTTTGACAGTGACTTGCATCCTTGCACGGGTCGAAGCCACACTTGCATTCTTCCTCATGGCGGAAACTCACACACGAACTGCATTAAGCAAGCGTAGAACAGAGCGCAGCGCCATCAATGCCATCTCAACACATGGCTGTACCGTCGTCGAGACACTAGCCGTAAACCATGAGTAGAGAACACCGTCAATTTGATGAGACGTACTGACCGTAACGTTACTTCTTTCCTTTCTTCTTCCCCTTCCCTGCACCAACCCCACCTCCGCCCCCACTCGCCACCGGGGTCTCCACAATCCCCTGCGTCGCGCCCCCTCCACCCCTCCTCCGCCTGGCATGCGCCTGCAGGTAGCTGGAGCGTTCGCTCTTCTTGAGCCACCGCTCCGGATCGGGAGGCGGGGTAACCCCAGGGACGACGCCCTTCGGTATCCGGCGTGTGCGCGGCTTCTTCTGCTGTACCTCGGGCTGTGGGGCGCTGGCATGCGCCGCTGCGTTCGGAACCGACGGCGCCACAAGGGTCGGGGGTGGAGAGATCTCGATGGAGTCTGTGACGGACTGCGGCAGTGCAGCGAGGGAGGTGAGGAAGCCAGATGTGAGGAAGTCAAGATGCGCTTGCGCCGCAGAGAGATTCGTAAGGATGTCCGCTTGCTCGTCAGAATGCTATTACAATGCTGTACGTGAGTTCCGTAGCGGCGCAAGTCTGAAAGGGCAAGGCCTACCGGCTCAGCTGTGTCGAGAAGCGTGTTGTACAAGTCGTAAGCGGTTTGGTAGTCGCCCTCACGATATGCCTGCCGCACACAAGGTTAGACCCTCATATATAGTGATATATGTCATGTACCAGCTGGGCTTCCAGATGTGCAACTCCTCTGTTCTCCTCTTCGTTGCCTCCGTTCTTGAGCGCCGTCAACACTTCCGTCGCGTCCTCCTTTTGGTGTAGGCGGTGCAATGTATACGCTTTCTCAAAGAAGAACGCCCCTTCTTCTTGCTCACTTTGCTGGTTCACATTGCTGATGAGAGTGAGGGCTTGTGCATACTGCTCGGTCTGCAAGAGTAGAAAGAGCTTCGTCTGCAACGCATCCTGGTCTTTGGGATCGACTCGTAGAACTACGACCTTAGCTCAATAACGCAACGTAACTCAGAAGCTCATACACTCACTCTTGTCGCAGGTCTTGACTGCATTGACAAAGTATCCGCCATCTATCTGAGCACAGAGGGAAGTAAACAGTCGTTTGAGGCGATCCGCTGGTGGAAGGGGCTGTTTCTTAGCTGGCGTCGACTTCTGCTGCTTCTTGGACGAAACAGAGGATGATTTTCCTGCCGTCTGACGAGCCGGTGGCTTTGGGGCCATGGCAGACTAAGATCCTTGCAGCTGGCGAACGTGGAGGTGTCGGATCGTGCGCATGCCAGGCGGAGTGTACTGACTCTAAGCGGCCATTCTATGGTCGTAATACTTTGATTGTTATGTATTGAAGCACTCTTAGTAATGAAAGTGATGTGATCAAAAGGAGTGTTACTAACCCCACGGTTGTCCAATAGTGTCGTTATAATCTTGCGTCCCTCCATCGTGGCCTGTACACGGCGCAACCTCTCTTCCCTCCCCCTCAGCGTATTAGACTCGTCGGTAGGACTCTGGAAACGATGGCAACAGAAACGTACGTACTCCTCGTTGATCTTCTCTGGTGTATTCAACCACGATTGACTCGTCCACCGTCACTCAGCTCACCAACACCAGCGCCGGAAACCGACACGCAGATGGCCGACACGCACTCGCACCTGCAAGACCCGCGAGACGCATCCACACCGGCGCCGGAGGAGCCCGCCAAGGCGGGGCGCAAGCGGCCGCGCATAGACATGGCGACCGACGCCGGCCAGCGCAAACGCGGCAAGTCAATGTTCGCGCTCGCTCTAGGTACGCTCACGAGGGCGAAGAACGAGGACCGGGCGCGCAACCAAAGCGATGCGGTGCGTCCCATGCTGGCTTGGAGCTGCACGATAGCTGGGGTGCTGACTGTAGAGTGGCAGGCAAAAAAGCGGCAAGAGATCGAGCAGCGGCTGCAAGAGAAGCTGCGCAAGGAGACGGACTCGGTGCGCCGTGCGGAAGAGGCGAAGAAAGACAAGACGGTCGCGAACCGCAAGGAGGAGGAGCTGCAGCTCAAGGACTCCATCGTACGTCCCCTCTCTTCTCGCCACATCCGCCCCTCTCTCTCTGGCACCCTCGTGCACACTCGCTGACCATCTTCTAGTACAAGCTACGCCGGACACGCCTCCCCACTCTCGCCAACTTCCTGATTACCTCTGACACCATCCCCGACATCCCGCCCGCCGATCTAGACCGCTTATCCGCCACCCCTGCCCCGCCCGCCCCCGCCACCCCCACCAACGACGATGGCACTGAGCCTGCACAAGACGCCGAGAGCAAGAACCTGGCCGCGGCAACCACGCGCGCGTCAAGAGCTCCCGCACTCGCAGGCCCGCCGCGCTCGCACCCGCCGCCGTTGTACTATCTCCCTGCAATCCTCACGCCCGCCCAGGAGGCGTTCCTCAAGCGGAGAAATGAGGAGGTGCGTCTGTCGGTTCGTCGTTAGTACTGGTGAAGCTGACGGCGAGTGCAGGTCAAGGCAGCGGCGGAAACGGAGTGGAGTGCATTCATAGCTGAGCGGACAGCAGGTATCGCAGAGATCTCCCGCCTCCGGCAGCGCGTGGTCGAAGAGGGGGCGCGGACGAAAGGGTCGAGCAAGACGCAAGATGATGTCGAACTGCCTGACGCCCCCGCTGAGTCTAACCCAGAAAAGCCCTCCGAAGAGCTCAAGGCTGACACTAGCGCTCCGAAGGTGGAGGCTGCGCCTGTGCAGAAGGAATCGGCAAATACAGAGAAGAAGGACGGGGCAGAGGACGCGACGATGGAGGTGGATGACGAGACTGCGAAGGGGGGCGAGACGAAGGTTGCGGATAAGCCGGCGCCGCCGCAGGCGGACGAGGACGATGCGGTTGAGTATTAGAGGACCTTGTGCTCTCAGGTGAGAGAGTGTCGATGGTTCGTATCGTTTTATTGTTTCTTTTCACTGCAGTCGTGTTTTGCTCGTGTTCCGTAGTATCTCGTCATCTCATCCTCCGACCCCTGCATTTGCGTTATCTTCTGTGGCGATGTATGGTGCGGCCCTTTGCTCTTTGCTCTTAGTTCGATCATTGTGCTTATACTGGGCCGCTAGGTGCTGTGTTCAATGCGATCCGAGTTGCCTTTCGTGTGTCCCGACTGGCAGGTATAGTATTTCACGGGCATGCCGCCCCTCCGAAGCGATGAAGTGCACAGAAACGAAAGCTCGATGGAATAGATGCTATGTGTATTATGCATGGACGAATTTTGACGAGGGTTAGTGTTTTTGGTCATCAATATGTTCTCGCAGTGGGTCTCGCACATGCTTGGCAACAGAACCGGAACATACGTGTCCTACGTCGCGGTAGAACCGTAGAAGTCTAAGAGGCAGATGAATAAGTACTGTCAGTATCCATAATTCCAAGCACGTACTGGCGAACAAGCGCTTGGGAGCAGTGCGTCGTCGGTTTGCGTCGTCGAGCCGCGAGCGTTGTCTGCGCGCAGCATCCACTGCGGTCTGATGCCAATGGCTTTCTCATCTTTGTTTCTCCTTCGTGTTCCGAGCTGTCCACGGCCATATTTCAATACCGAGCCCAGTGGATAGTGGTGAAGCGTCTGACGGCCATATAAGGCAGGTCTTGCTTCCTGCGGAGACATCCACCTCCACCGCAGTTTCCTTCAGCTCTCACGCCGTTCTCTCTGCAGCCCCCACCGTAACTCCCTGACCAGTTGCTGAACTCGCGTCATGTTCTCGTCCTTGCCACTGTCACTGTTGCTCGTTGTGTCGAGCGCATTTTCCTTTGTCGCCGCGCAGTCATCCACAAGCGGAACAGTGTCGTCGTCCGCAGCCACAAGCACCAGCGCAAGCAGTGGGGCGACCGCAACTTCGACTGGGAGCGAGAGCAGGAGCGGGTCCTCGAGCGGGTCAGCCACGAGTACAGCGTCCTTGCCGAGCTTCAGCGGGTACTCTACATGCGGTGAGGGAAGGATGTGCATCAAAATCAGGGCCGCTCTCATTGTTCTCTGTCAGTGGACGAATGCATCGACTCCGCTGTGGCGTTCACCGGGTGTTCGAGCGTCGCTGCCGTCGACTGCTACTGCAGCGCATCCAAGTACGCATCGATCATGCAGCTCATGTCGGCAATGTGCTGACCCCAACCTGCACCTGGCAGCTCGACCATCTTCGCGCAGAACCTCACGTCTTGCCTGGCGTCGAACTGCCCGAGCAGCATCTCCCCCGCGGAGTCGCTGGCAAACCGGCTGTGCGCGGTCGCATCACAGAGCACCTCTATCAGCTTTGCTACAACGTCCATTTCCGCGAGTTCGTCCTCAGCGAGCTCCTCTGGTTTGAACACCACGTCTCATTCAGCCACCACCTCCCACTCGACGTCTGCCTCGCCGTCTACGACCAGCAACGGCGCCGGGGTGCGACAAAGCGTAGACGGCAAGCTCGTCGTGAGCATGGCCGCGGGGCTCGCGATCGCAGCGCTCGGCGTGCTCAGTGGCCTCTGAGGCCGAGTTAACTTGGATGGAAGATTGACGTGTGGACAGATGTGTCGGTACGTCGGTGTACTCTAGCCCTCTGCCCGTTCAGTTTTGCGCAGCCTTGATGTCTCCCAATGCATTCGTCTATGCATCATACACATAGCATCTAATTCATCGAACGTTCATTTTCTACGCACTTCGTCGCTACGGAGGAGCGTCATACCCGTGTAATACTATAGTTTATGGGGGATTCCGCTGGGGCCAAGTTGGCGCACCTTGCAGTCCCCACCAGATTTCTGCATCAAGTGTCCGCTCCCTCGTCCCTTCGCGGAACGGTGCCGTAGTGGAGCTTGGAAAGGATGAGCTTGCCGTCGTCGAGTCGCCAGATGATTACTATGAGGCTAAACGCGAAGACGGCGCGCGTGCTCGGTGCTAGCTATCCAACTTCGGTCGAATCAATGCAGGCTCAGGTGACATATGCATATGGCTGCCCACATTATTTCGTTATATCATGTAACACACTCACCGAGGCATAGTTAACCCACAGTGTCAGGAGGTCGCCCATACGATGTGGGAGAACACGGAATTTTAGCATCACAGTGGGCCTCAACCTCATCACATATGAGCGAATAATAAAGGATGCTATCCAATGCGTGCAGCTAGCTACTGGTACAACAGTCCATTTGCGTTCATACATTCTAGACTACAAGCCGGGCACTTCCTCAGCAACAACGACATGCGATGCAGAAGAGGGAAGGGGGAATGGGAGGAGATGCAGCGGGACAGGCGAAAGGGATGCATACAACTACTATACAGGCGAAACAAAAAGATACATGGATGAAGAATGTTTTCAAAGAAGGGTCGCCTCGGAAGGCGACACGCTCGCTCCCGCGTATGAGATCCGTAAGAGCGACGCAACGCGGAACACGTCCTGATCGATGGGAGGATGTCCGGATGGGAGAGACGCGTCGACGCCGTGGCTGGCCCGGAACGCTGAACGACACGCAACGTCCATCTCAGCTAGCCTGTCCAAGACGCCGGACGCGTGTCGGATACATGAGGCGGCGGCTGGGTCCCGGCTTGCTGCTCTTCCCCGTGCAACCACCAGCACTGTAGGTATTTTTCAGAGGGCGAATACCTACGCAGCCACCTCCGCACTCGCACTCATACTCCTCGGGTGGGACTCCGTCCGCGACCGCTTGTGCTCGCCGTTCCTCCGCGCATCGTCTTCGTCCTCGCCAAGTTCCTCCGATGACCGCTTGCGGAGCCCGCCTGACGAAGGCGACATGGACATTATCGATGGTGAGTACGTCCCGTCCACCCGCGCGCGTTTCGGCGGCGACGGTCCTCTGAGCCCAGAATCCACCGTCACGTCCGCGTCCGTGCAGCCATCCTCGAGCAACACAAGCGACGGACGCTTGCGGGGGGTCAGCCCGCTGCCGAGGACCATCTCGTACTCCTCGAGCTCCGACTCGCCGTCTTCGTCCTCCTCGTCCTCGTCTTCGTCTTCGGACTCTTCTTCCTCCGCGCGCACAAGTTCCATCGGCACATCCTGCGGAACTGGCACTGGCGGCGCGAGTTCTGTCGCAGCGGGCAATTCCTGGGCGGCTTCAGCATCCTCCGCCGTGTTCGCCTGCGGCATGCGTCGCCTGCAGATCGAGCAGTAACACTGGTACACGGGTGCACACGCACACGCCCACGCCTGCACAAACGTCAGAACGGCTCATATTGAATGGATGAGAAGCTTACCGATCGGAGCATGCCTATTGTATACTCTGGCATATGCGACAACTTTGAAGGGACATAGGGTATAGGGTGCATGAAATGCGCTTCCCGGCTGGTCTCGAGGGCGGGCGGGAGCGCGGACACCGGCGACGACATGCCCTCGTCGTCCTTCACGCTGCTCGGTGGGGGCGATGGCGTCGTCTGCAGCGTCGTTGTCGACAGGCCGGGGCTCGTCAAGTGCGACCCGCTCGAGCGCGATGACGTCGACAACGCATCGTCGTCCTTCTCCCTCTGACGCTGTCCCCGCTCCTGCGCCGCGCGCCACTCGAGCCAGTCCACGCCCGTGCGCCAGACCGCCTCGTCCCGCAGCGCCCGCGCGACGTCGTCCACGGACATCTCCCGCACGACCGGCACCGGGTCCTTCCCGTCCGCCTCGCACTCCGCTACGACGCGGTGCACGACGTTCTGCATCGCGGGGTACACGATCTCGCGGAACTGCTTCACGTACGACTCGTACGTCCTCTGCGAGATGTTGTACGTCGGCGGCCGTAACGCCGTGATCGTCTTCGGCCGCGGGTGCAGCAGCTCCTCGCCGCCCTCGCCGTTCTCCAGCGCACCATCAAAGACCGAGCCGGTGTTCCACGGGCATGGGTGCACCGCGCGGGGCGTATTCGCGGGCGTGCACACCCACCGCATATTCCACTCGTCCGTCGGGCACACCCAGTGTCCATCAAGGAGGCGGTTGCGCACGAAGTCGTTGATAGCGAGGTCGCGAATGCCCGCTGCATCTTCCGTGATGCTCACCAGCTCCGCGTCTTCCTCTTCTTCGTCGCTGAGCTCGTCTTCGCTCACGTACCCGTCTGGGCCTTCTGCGCGGCCAGCGAACTTAGACGCTGCAAGCGCCTGCGACAGCATGTCGGGCAGCTTCGTGTTGACCTTGTACCAGTACTTCTCTTTCGCGAGCTCCAGCACGTCCTTGATCATGCCCTCGCCAAGATCGACGAACGCCTCGATCGCTTGTCGGGTCTCCCAGTCGTCCGTTGCCAGTTGCGGAGTACCGCCAACAGCCTCACGTTCGATCGGATCGGGCTGCGCAACGAGCCAGATCCCTTGCTTCCTACAAAGCCGACACGTCGTCTCAACGCCGGGCCATGTCTGGTCGTCCTCGTTCTCCACGGCGCATACCGAGAGACCTTGGGCATATTCTGCTTCGCCTTCCATCGAGGGCGCCTCCCGGAGGCATACCCCACAGAAAGTGGATTTTCGGTGGTCCTTACATGCCATCACTTGTCCTAGCCATGGGTTGGGAACGGCGCGCTTCGCGCCAAGGAGGCCGTGGGAGGAATACGGGTAGTTGATTCGGCATACAATGCATGAGCAGGAGAATATGTTGCGGTAATGTTGATGTGGTGATAGACGAATGGGTCGTGCGGTGGCGGAGCCGCCTTTTGGTGTAGGGTGAATGACAGAGTGGTTGATGAGCATATCTTGTGGGTCAATCATGGCGACTGCTTGTCGCCAGAACGGATGCCATTCAACTGTACATTGAATAGAGGTCAGCATCGGTGCCCAGCTGTCCACGAATACATAACAAAACAAACGTGATCCGCACGAAGGGCCTCTCAAAATACACCGCGCGCTATAACCATTCAGAAGGCGTAACACCATATCTGTCAGGCTGGAGAAGGCAATGCTCACGGTCCCTCGGACAACCACAGCAAATCATCATCTAACATGTTTGTAACTGGCACTAGGACAGTCGCAATCGAATTGGGATCCACGCAACGGCGAACCCCAAGCCATCCAGAAACCGATGTCATCAAGATAGCCTAACTATGCTCTGCCCCCGACACCGGATACCGGAACGGCCTACAAACATGACAAGGCCTCATGGTCGTGCAGCGGCAACTGCAAGACGCATGAGTTGCAAAGTGGAAATATACGCCGTTGAACCTGGCTGCACAGCAAAGCACGCAGAGATGAAGGACAAATTGCGGACACGGACGATAGCTTGAGAGCTGCGTGCAAGTCAATCGGCCCCAATTGGAGACGCCCTGCGACAGCGAGGACGACCGCGTCCCAATTGCCCAGGTTCACGAGAACGGAGTGAATTTGTCAGTGACTCGCACAAAGGACCTCCCAGTACACATTGCGTAATCTCTGCCAGGCTGAGAGGGCAATGCTCACGATCCGGACGACAAGCACAGCAACGCCAGAACAACGATATCAAGTTGAAATGCATGCAATGGCGAACCCCGGTCATCCGGAAACCAAGTGCATCAGGATAGCCTGACGATGCTTTGCCCCCGACGCCGGATACCAGAGCGGTCGACAACACATCGCAAAGCCTCATAGTCGTGTAAATGACGATTGAGACGCGTGAGATGCAAGTATGCACCGGTCAACCCAGCTGTACAACAAGATGCACGGACAGCTTGAGAGCCGCCTGCGAGTCACTCGGTCCCAGTAGGAGACGCGTCAGTGGCCCGTGCTGCGCAAACAGCGGGGACGATCCCATCTATACACACACGACTCATCCCATCGAGAGCGAGTATGAAATGCACCCCGCAACTCCGATATGAGTACTGCGCGTGGCACTAGACGACAAGGGCACACAGAGTGCCTTTGTCGCCCGGAGCGATCAAGATCCGAGAGCGCGACACGGTCACGGTCGAGGACGCGGGTGAGGGCGACATTGTCGTCGACGAAAGTACGACGCAAAAGGATGCCCCAAAACGAAACAAGGGGAGATGAAACGTGGACGAAACGTGCGGCAGTGTGATAATGGGAGCATGAAGCGATGGACTTACGCGCTGCGAACCATGTCGGATATACGTGCATGAGCTTCTCCATCTCGTAGGAATCGCGAATGACGCCCCAGACGAGACGCGAGGGCCACATCTGGGGGTGCTGCCATGTATCTGGGCATTGCGCCTCGGGTGCGAGGTTGAGGATGTAGAATGTGGCGATGAGCCTGCGGTACAGTTTCAGTGGCGCATCGTCCTCGACGTCCTCGAGCAACTCACCGAACGAGTTCGGGTGGAAGAGTGGGCCAGAAGTGGGCGGACTTGCCCTTGAACACGATGCGCTTGCGTTCGTCGTCGTCGTTGGTCATGGAGAGGATGGTGAAGGCCATCTTGGTGGACTGCGACTGGCGTCCGTCACGGCAGGTGTGGGTGGTGACAGATCGCGACTGGGGGCGTGTCACAGCCCGCCCAGCGCTCCCAACCGTAGAATCTATTCCCACGCACGGACCACCTCCAATTCTATTGTTCCATTTTGGGTTAGTCTCGTGACCTGACGCGTCCGCGTCGCGTCGCGTGAGCTTTCGGTCGTACAGGTCGTGCGTTGATGAGGACATTCGCAGGGCCCAGGTTCAAAGACCAAAAATATTCTTTGACTATCTCCGTCACACATTCATATGCACATAGCGTATGAAACATACAATAAAGATGTTTCCCGGAGATAAAGCGCGTAAAAGCCGATAATTCGCGTTCAGTTCATAGCAAGCTTAATCCCTCATCGGTTGACGTCTTGTGTCCCACTCCGGTACATTGCTAACTCTATTCCACCGTGTCTCATCCCTGTCTCTGTCGTACGCTCCCGAGGCCCCGTCACGCTCAATCACGGATTAGCGGTCGATCGATCATATGCAGCATCTTGACGACTCAGACTTTGATCTCCGCGCGTGTTGGCGCGTGTTGTCCCGTAATTTACGAGATCTCGTCCCGCGATCCGTTTCGAACTGTGACCCTTCCTTTCCTCTTCACTTGCTTCGAAGTGCTGCCAATTGTCTTCCGACTAGAAACTACAAGCTTATGTGAGCATTGCGAATTCCGCAAGACAAGTAGAGCTCAGCTGCTCCCGCCGACAGCCGTCGACCCGCCGATAATAGGTGAGTTTGAGATCGGCGTCGACGACGACGCGGCCTGCCAGTGCATTCGTATGACGGTATCGAGAGAGGTATGTAAAAGGAGTTATCTTGGTGCAATGACATTTCGAGTGAGACTCGTACAGCACTCATATACGCTCATATCCCTGCTATTGATAATGTCACCAGCACACGACCTCCGAGTCGCGGTCACGCCTACGACCTGTAGACGCGGAGGTGTACTGCTTTCGACGGTCAGGGCCTGCAATGGAGACTAGGGTGATATATCTTGTCCCGCGGACTCCATTCCAAGTGTCGTTGTCCTGGGGCCCGCCGAATGGTCTTGGGTATGTACAACCTCCCTGATTATTATTTTGCTATGCCGAAAAGCAGTGACCTTCTTACTCCAGTCTCTAGGTCTCGCACTTACGGCTACTTCACGCACCAAGCGTACTTCGCGTATAGGCTGTTGTGCGATTGACGCCAAACAAGTCATTCAACGCGTCGAACTACGTCACTCGGCTCTCATGAGGATGCTACCGTACTATCATCGCCCTCTGAATGCCTTGTGAATTGGTCAATTGCGAAGTAGAGTTGAGAGGTACACTAATGAGGTGTACTGATGGTGGATGATATCCGGGTAGACCGTCGGGTTGAGAGTTTTGCAATGCGAGTTCTTCTGCGTGAAGCCAGAACGTCTGACCCGGTGCACGATCGCACATCAGAGTCCGAGAGGAAACATAAGGTGACTATCACAATGCATGTGAGGCCCTTCGCTTATTGTGCGAGCATATGTCTTTCGAAAATATATCAACTGCACAGCGATGATAGTATCACTAACGAGACATTGCGTGATAAATCGAGTGATATCAAAGAGATATACAGAAATATGGTGACTGTTTGCTTCCATTCCCTTGCCAGCAGCCTGACGATGAGTGCTCGAGCGGAACTTCAGGCAATCTGCGTGCATCGGTGCGTGTGTGCATTTCAGCGCCGCCGTTGCCGTTCCCCCAGGCGCGTCACTCGATGTCGCCCGCCGCCCGCCTCATGACGTCACCGTCCGCTTCCTCGCCACATGACGTCACCTCTCTCCCCGTATATATTAAGGCCGCCACCATGTGCAGCACCCTTTTCTTTCCCTCCACGTCCACCCGCACGCCCCGCGTCGCGTGCACCCGCACTTATGTATGGCGTCGCTGCGACGGGGCTCGCGCGCACGAGGGGGCATAGTCGCGTATACCTACAGATTCCATAGGCATAGGTCGAAATCAAATTTCATCTTTCACTCGCACCGCGCAACCCTTCCCTTCCGCCGCCGCCATTCGCAACAGTGGGTTACCCATGCGTATCCCTACGGAATCCGTAGGGATACGCCACAGTAAGTGTAATCACGTGGTCACCCGCTGAGCGGCGACGCCGAAGTCCTCGGGCTTACCGCAAGCGGCTTGTACATCGCCCGCGTTCACGCCGTCCACGCACCGTCGTGGCAACAGACAACGACCACTGGCATTGGCAGCCTTCTTTGCCCTACCACGACTTGGTGTCTTGCTCCCACTCGAAGTACATACGTAGTATTTGTACATTGAAGAACCAGCAACAGTGGTTTCGAGTGGTGGGTCGAACCGAGACCGAAGACTTGGCTCCACGAGTTCATTGTCCCGCGGTCGGTACAGCGACGCGTCACCTATCCTGGCGGCCCTCACGACGCAACCGTAACGACCCCTGCTAGTACATCGCCGGACGAGTCGAGCTAGTCGCCATGTATATCGTCGACACCTCCGATCTCACTCTGGACGTATGGAGCCTGATGCGTTCTTCGGCTGAGCTCCTTAGCAAGGGATTGCTTTGGGTGAGCACGATAACGTGCGTACATGCCCCACCAGCGCAGGTTCAGCAATCTTCTGGATCACAAGTGTCGTCCGGCGAGTACCTACTGGGACTTGGTGCGTATCCGTGCGTAGCTTGTCCATCGGATGCTGAGACGCAGTATGTAGGTATCGGGGACATCACGGGCCCGGTGGTGGAGACCAACATGATGGCATGTTATGGTTCTCTCATCCTTAACTGTCCACTGAACCCGGCACCAGGGATACGCGGACAGGCAACAAACAGACACCGGCTTGCACATGCGCCAGCGGAGCCGCGCGTGGATCGTAGCGGACCCAGCAGAGCATACCAGCCGCATCGTGTTCATCAATGCAGGTACGTTCCCCCTCGCACTCGATTGCCACACCTAGGACTTACATGCGCCCAGACATCGGCATGGGCGACACAGGCATCCGCCGCTCGATCGTGCAGCGGCTCTCGCACGAGTACCCTGGGCTCTACACGCACGAGAACATCGCGCTGGTCGCGACGCATTCGCACGCGGGCGTCGGGGGCTACCTCGAGAACCTGCTTCCGCACATCACCTCGCTCGGGTACGTCAAGCAGACCGCGGACGCGATCGTGGAGGGCACCGTGCTCGCGGTGCAGCGCGCGCACGCGAGCCTCGCGCCGGGGCGGCTCAGCCTGGGCAATACGACGGTGCTCGAGGCGAACATTAACCGGTCGCCGAGCGCGTATCTGGCAAACCCGGAGGAGGAGCGGGCGAGGTATGAGTTTGACGTGGACAAGGAATTGTCGCTGGTGCGGTTTGATGATGTGGAGGGGAACGCGAGGGGGTTCTTGAGCTTCTTCCCTGTTCACGGCACGAGCCTCTATCAGGTGTGCTTGGGATTGACGTGGACTGTGGGTCATGGTGCTTACTCAATCGATAGAATAACACTCTCGTCAGTGGTGATAACAAGGGGATGGCAGCGTACCTCTACGAAGGTCAGCTATTTCTTGCATTGGCCCGTTGTGTATAGTGCTGATGGGGCACATTGCAGCAATGGTCGAGCCGGACGCACTGCCTGGACAAACAAAGTTCATTGCGGGCTTCACACAATGTGAATGTCTGCGGCGTTCTCTGATGCCCTATCTCACTGACATATGCATTGCAACGTAGCTAATGTCGGTGATACAAGTCCGAACACGTAAGTCATCATCCCTGAGCAAAGCTTGCGCGTACTGGGACAATGTTTGACATTGATCTCTTAGCCTCGGCGCAGTCTGCCAGAGTCCTGGCAAGCCTTGGGACGGCCTGCCATGCGACTTCGAACACTCGACGTGTGGAAACAAAACGCAGGATTGCCGCGGACGGTCAGTATGTGCTTGATTCAGAGCTCGCTAACCAGCTCAATGTGCATTCTGCGTATAGTGGCCCAGGTTTCCGCATCTCAGACTTCGAGTCCAATAGGATCATTGCTCAGCGCCAGGTCGAAGGTGCGAAGACCCTTATGGATCATCCAGAGGCCCTCCAGCCTGTGACCGGTCCCGTCAAATCAGTGCACACGCATGTCGACATGTAAGTGCGACAGTGTGTGTCCTACGTAGGGGAGCCAATGACATGGCCGTCCACAGGGCCTTCCGTTCGTTCAAGCTACCCGATGGAATGACTGTGCAGACATGTCCATCGGCCCTGGGTACGTTCTCTGCCACTTTCTTCAGGATCTGACCACTGACCTCGGTTGCAGGGTACTCCTTCGCTGGAGGAACTACGTGAGTGCGATGCGCTTCCGGCGATCATGCGACCAACGGCTATATTCAGCGACGGGCCCGGGGCATTCGACTTCATTCAAGGAGACAACTCAACTTCTCAGTACGTCTTCATTCGAGGATGTTGATGCTCAAGGGTTGACTGTCACCTCACTTCCAGCAACCCCTTCTGGGAGTTCGTCAAGGGTGCAGTGACTCCCCGTCCCCCGCCAGAGCAAGTCTCATGTCACTACCCGAAACCAATCCTGCTCGACACCGTACGAAATCTTGACCCCAGGCCCCTCAATTACTCTAACATTTAGTCGTTTTCCTCCAGGGTTACGCGGAGAAGCCCTATCCGTGGTCTCCACGGACAGTCGACGTGCAGATGTTCCGCGTAGGCAACCTCGTCATGCTCATCATCCCCGGCGAGATGACCACAATGGCCGGGCGGCGCATACGGTACACCTATTCATCAACCAGCAGCAACCCGTTGTTCACCCGTCCTTAGCGAGGCGATCCGCGCGCAACTCATCGAGTCTGGCATGATCGATGAAAGTGCGTATGTCGTGATCGCAGGCCCGGCGAATACGTACGCCCACTACGTGACGACGAAGGAAGAGTACGCTGTCCAGCGATACGAGGGTGCCTCAACCATCTTTGGACCTTGTACGTGCATGGGCCGTGGACCCGATCCCCGCGCTGAATGTGCTGCGACTCTAGATACGTTGGATGCATACATCCACGAGTATGGGAAACTTGTTCCGTACCTCGCACCGGGGATTATGAGCAAGCCACCTTCGGACGCCGCACCCATCGACCTCAGTAGCGAGGTCATCTCACTGCAGGTGAGTGGTTGCATCTCAGGGCGCCGTCTCAGACACATCGGCTGACTGCGCTCGCCAGCTTCCTGTGATCCAGGACACTGCGCCGCTGGGCAAGAACTTTGGTGATGTCCTCGTTGATGTTGCGGTGTGGTCACCGTACCACCCTGGGGACACTGTCGTTGCGCAGTTCGTTGGGTGCGTTCGGACATGTTCGGACTTCCGCATTGACGGGCCACTCTAACCCTCTAATCGGACTATCCAGGGCTAACCCGAGGGTGCGTCTTTTGATGTATCGTACGATGTCTTATTCTGACTCCGCGCGCAGAACAACCTGCGTCTGGAACAGACTTTCTTGACTGTTGACCGATGGTCCGACGAGCAATGGACCCCAGTGAGATCGGACTCACATCCTTCAACGACGTATCGTTGGGAGAGGACGAACCTGGTATGTCACAAAGCGGCTGCAACTCTCGTGGCGGTGGCCTGACTAGATGAACAGCTGTTTGGAATCAGTACGGTCAACATCACCTGGTGAGCTTCCTGTTGCTATCTGTTAGCAATGTTCTGATGAGCCGGTGACAAGGGTGATTGAGCCTAATACGCCTGGTAAGGACCAGGTTCTGCCACACCTTTGTCTCGGAGCTGATAGAACGCTTATAGCTGGCACGTACCGTTTCACTTACTATGGCGATGCCAAGCACATACTTGGTCCCATCACCCCATTCATTGGCCAATCTTCGAACTTCACAATTGTATGAGGCTGAACGAACGCGGACTCGGACTCGTTGCTGGAAATGGATATACATTGGACCAGCAGTATTATGACTTCCCTGTACCTGCCTGTATCGATACTACGATGTTGCTTAGATTGAAGTGATGACTGAACGAGAGGTCATTTGAACCCCATGAGTGGCGATTCTACTGAGAGGCTGAAGGGTGATCAATAGGATCATACCAAGGCTCTCCAGGACCCTCCTCCGCGCGGCGCTAGGGGTTTGTGTCGAACCTAGTCGGGACATGTGAAAAAAAATATCATCGGCCGGGGATTAGGCCGATTTTATCCACCATCGTGGGCTCGTTCGACTCTCCTCACAGGTGGACTTATCGAAAAAGATGACTTATATCTTAGCCTCTCGTCTCCCGAAGACTCATCATATGTCGCTATGCTCATCCTAGGACAACTTCGACGGATTCAAACCCGGCAGATTGCGAACAATGGCCGTCGATGGATGAGTGTGCGTCCTGAGGAAAGAGCCAATGAATGTGAGTTTCTTACTACATCTTGTAACTCTCCTACAACTAGCGATCCCAGCACGAAAGAAGATCACCATCCAGCACCTGCATGCCATGAGGAGGAATCGCACCCCTATCGCCATGCTGACAGCATACGACTTCCCGACTGCACGAGCCTGCGAAGCGCATGGCGTCGATATCACCCTCGTCGGCGATTCCCTCGCACAGGTTTGCCTCGGGTACGACTCCACGACACGGCTTACTCTGGACGAGATGATCCACCACTGTCGAGCGGTCGCGCGGGGCAGCAAGGCGCCGCTCCTCGTCGCGGACATGCCCTTCGGGACCTACCACGCCGGACCGGAGGATGCTGTACGCAACGCGGTCAGGCTCGTGCAGGAGGGGGGCGTCGAGGCGGTGAAGATCGAGGGCGGGATGGAGGTCGTCGAGACGGTGCGGCGGCTGACCGCAGTCGGTATCCCCGTCATGGGCCATATCGGCCTCCTCCCTCAACGGCACGCGATCCTGTCCGGCTACCGGGTTCAGGGCAAGAGCTCAGAAAGTGCGCGGTCGATCATGGCGGATGCGTTGGCTCTAGAAGAGGCGGGCGTGTTTGCCATGGTGGTGGAGGCCGTCCCACACGCAGTTGGCACGCATATAACGCAGCGCCTACGGCACGCTGCTACGATCGGCATTGGTGCGGGATGTGAGACCGATGGTCAGGTTCTCGTCTGGGACGATCTCATGGGTACCTGGGGCGGGCACAAGGCCAAGTTTGTGCGCCGGTTTGGCGACGTCCGTGGTGAGGTCGAGAAGGGAGTACGGGCGTATATTCAAGCGGTGCGCGATCGTAGCTTTCCTTCGACCAGTGAAAGTTACGAGATGCCTGCTGAAGAACTGGAGAGGTTCTACCAGCTTACGGAGGATAAGGCGAAGCAGTCGTAATGGCGGTAGGTGGGGGGTGGTAAAGTTTATCCTATATCTATAGCGTACCACTTAGATCTTTGTTGAGTTTGTCATGTGAGTGCGTAGCTTCTTTCGCCGTTCTCCCGCTCATTACGATGCAGTGTGTCATGCAAGTCATTTTCTTGATAGGACCACATTGGCGAGGTTTTACTGTAGGTGGTTCATTGTAGCATTCACTCGCCCCGCTGACCATATTACAGCTCCGGGGCTCGTCGTACCACGAATGCTAGTATGCGTAGCTGAAGTTCATTGCAGCATACGGTCGTGAGAGTGCGGCACCTTGTCCTTGCGTTCTGACGCCGAGCCGGTACAGGAGAACACTTGCTCTTGCTTCAATTGTATCTCGGTCCATCCTACATTCCCTCTGCTGTGCTCTGATTGGCCGCGGCAACCGCTACGTGCTCGTAATCACGGACCAATTCAATCTGCTTGCCACCGCACTTTTGCTGACTCGCATATCGACAAGCTAGCTTACAGGAGGACGCTTCACAAGTTATTTCAACACGTAGCGAGTTCCACAGGGCTAGAACCGTTCGGTCCATCGCCAACTCAAGATGTGTGCGGCCTGCGTGTTCGACGAGTGATGATAATTCTCTGCTCCTGCCGTTCCCGTGAGGATGCTGACCATCCACGTCTAAAGGATTGGCCATCTGTGCGTACTTACGTTTGTCCTCCTTGTTACGTAGACTTCTTGACGCTCCATACAGATACGTCAAGTGCTTGAGAATTGGGTCCCAGTGCTCGGTCCCCCCGCGGTCTTTTCCGCTGATAATCCTTCAAACCGAGTTTCTTCAGCGTCTATAAGGATCAAGGCCTGTGTAGACGAGTCAGAACTCGGCGGGGGTGGTAGCTGAGGACATAGCTTGCGATTTGGGCAGTTGTCCGCCCATGTAATGACTGGCTGAAACACATATCGTGAAGAAGAGAGAGAACACACATGAGGAAAAATCGCCTCCTTGTCGCTGATCACTAAATAGCATTCGAATTCTGGCTGTCCTGAGTCGGCATCCATAGTCAACTTGAAGAACGCATACCATGCCAGCTCCATGCCAGCTCCATGCCAGTGAGCCGTGCAGCTAACAGCACTATAGTGCTCATGAGTCATGTACTTACATTCAATCACGAATTGTGCATCAACTCGCTTTGCCACAGACTCCTCCTCGTAGCTACAAACATCGGCCACCAGCTAGTAGCAGCACGCCGGAACATATTGGGAACATAGCAGTTACTTGTGCTGCCAGTGCAGGCCGACCCGATGCCGATCTCCCGCGCCGACCGATTATCCGCCACCGCGGTGACCGTCGACCGAGTCACAGACTCACAGTAAGTGTACTCGTCGCGTTTCCAACTTGCGCTCACCCCCCATGCGCGTCGAGCCCTGCCCTCCTGTTCTCTCGCCGCTGCAATCTCCTGCCGGCACACTTGGCCAGCGTCGTTATCGCAGGCACGGAGAGCGGGACGGTGACTCTGCCAGTGCGTGACTGGGAGCTGAAGCGGACGTTAGCATGGCGATTCCTGAACCGTGAACGTTTCAACGGGCACGTACGGCCCAGGGCGCGGTACACAGGGGGCCCACCGATGGACTAATGTAGGTACGGGAAACAACGGTGTCGCGCCGCACACCAGCACGCTTCTCGAGCCTGCGTAGCCGGACGACCGGCAGCCACTACGTCGATGCAGGGAGAATCGAATGCGCCTCGATGGTCTGCTCTGGTTTGCTGCCGCGGAGGGACATGTATGGTACTTGCGCGAACGTATGGGACTTGCAGAGCGGGTCGCCGACTGCGACAGGTTATCCGAGGTATGCTCCTCATTTATCGACCTTGAGATTAAACGGATGGTACCAGTGGTTTTCCAGATGAGGTGGGCCGCACTCCATGTTCGTATGTGCTCTGGACGGTGGGCATCCGTGGTCCTCGTGCGCCCGTCCACTCAACAAGGGGCTTTGTCGGCGCGGATGCCGTTGGGCCCGTCTGAATTGCCCCGAAGGCACTACAACTCAACGAGCACGGTAGGCGAGACTGGAGGCACTGACCGATGCGGGCATGTTGCTTCACCATGTGCTTGGCCCTCGCGAGCAGCTTCTCGACAACACGCGACGGAATTGACGAGGCAGGCCAGTGGTGCGGATTAAGGCGTTGAGTGACGAGGCATAGACGGGTACGTGTGTCCAGCCACCCCTCGGTTGTTTGTCAACGCTGATGATGTTGCAACTACTGGACTCCGAGTTGCAGACCATTCTCTCCCTTGGCGTGTTACGCTTCCTGTGCTTTCGTGAGGGCTCTAGGGCATCCACCGGTAGAACGCAGCAACGTAGCCAACTCCGATACGCGTCGTGTTGCAGCACCCGTGATTGGTATTCAGGGTCATGAATCGCGGCATGCATGATTAAAGGGAAAAGAAGATTTCACGCCGGTCGGTAATGGCCTCCGCCTCAAGTTTACAGGCCAGGAATGTTCTTCCGCAGTTTCAGGCTGAAACCGAACGACGACGAGTATGTGTCTCGAACAGCTGGCGCTCAGGAAGAAGCGTCCAAGGCATCGTCGACTCTTCTCCGCAAGAACACGACGCAGACACGCCGCCCATGCCCATACACGACCTCCAGCGTACGTCCGTCAATTCCGTTGGTGCTCCATTCCTCGCTGACAAGCCTAGCCAGACGACTTCTTGTCCAAACGGTACACGCCTACTTAGTCCGAGTGGGACGGCGCGCCCGTCGGCCATCTACGATTGCCTCCCGGTGCATCCTGCGCCGCGCCCGATGCGACCTCGCGTACGCTCCCTCCCCGAATCCTGCATATGTCGGGGCTCGGGATGCTCCCTAGTGCGTACTAGCAGTACGTACGCCCGCCACATGGGCGCTACCGCCGCCTGGATGCTCCCGTCGCCGACCGACTCTGCACGGGACATCAACCCAGCAACGGAGCATGTCTATCTCTGTCTCAATCTCAGTCTGGGGCCGGCGTCCGCGAGCAATGAAGCTAGATGCGGCGATATTGCTCGCTCGACGCGACGAATTTGCATTGTGGGCCGTTCCTGGGTCAAGGCGAAACGGTTCCTTGCGCAACCTACGTTGGAAATCCCACTCTTGTTTCAACGAGCCCGCGGTGGAGGCGCGTGGCATACGGAGCGACGTCTGTATAGTAGGCTGGACTGACAGGACGGGACGCGGCGGGCCCGGCCCACGCCCGCCAATTCGACGTCCGTCTTCTCGCTCGCGGGTCGCGGTCATCAAAGCGCATCTTCCCCACTCGCCACCGGGCGGGCGATGGGATCTGCGCACCGGAGGGCCCGCCCCAAAGCGGACGCAAGCCCGCGGGCCCACGCACTGGCAGCAGGCGCCCGGCCGATCCCACCAGCACGGTGGCACGCGAGGCGCCCGTCTGCAGTCAGTAGGTTCGAGCTAACGAGTTGCTACTGAGTAAGTTATGCTTACTGCACGGCTCCCCGGCTGGCTGGCTTCGACTTCGCGATGCGGGTGTGCGCCCCCGCAATGTAGCCATACCGAGTGCGCAGAGCCCTTCTCTTCGGCACACCCGCGAGCCCACCCCGCTGCGGCCCACGGGTGCGTCTGTTCTGTGTCTTATCTTTGTTCAAGTCTTGCGCGCTCACCTGGGAGCCCGTCGCGCTGGGAGGTTCTTGTCGATAGAGGTGTGGACAGCCCTCGTCGCACGCCGCCCAGAGGACGTCCCCCAGCCTCGAGCTCCGTTTCATATCGACTGCGTCGGGCATGCGATAGCCATGTTGTGCATACATAGAGTCTCTCGATCGCTCATTGGGGCGTTCAATGATCGGAAGCTTGCTCGTGTGTGGCCAGAGTAATATGCGCGCGCTCATGAATTCGGGCCCTATGCAACGCGGTGGGCCACGGCCTCGAGCCCACCTCGCTCGCTAAGTTGTTTTGTTCGTGACTGATGCATATGACTTGCGCGGGCGCTAGCCTACCCTCGCAGGTACGTACCACAACCCTCATTGCGTACTACCTACCCGAGCCACAGCAACACCTTGTCTTCCGCATCATCGTCACGCATCATCATTGAAGCACCGCAAGTGGAGACCTGAACACGCGCGACGCACCTGACCATCAGCCCGGTCACTCGGTCAGTTACATTACATGAGTTTGTTGTCCTCCGTGCGCCACATCATGCATCACCTCACAGTCCTTGCTAAAGTCTGCGCCAGATGGCCAGCGCACGTCTACTTATTTCCTCGACCCTTGTGCGATCCGTGCGATCACATGCACGACGTCGCATGCCACTGCTCTTCGACACGACCTCGTGAGGCATGACAGTGACATTTTACCACATCGCCCGCTGATTCCGAGTCGTCGAGGTGCAGCTCGACGTGATGGGCTCAGGGCCATGGTACGCCGCTCCGTCAGCTTCGACTCGGATCTGGCCCAAGTGGTGCTCATGAGTAGCGGTACTGGTGACCGGCGGTAGGTACGTACGTACGTACGCACTCCCACTGCACGTCCACCCTTGTTTTCGAGCTTCTTCAGCATCATCGAGGGTGCCGGCCCGCATGCGCCACACGGCCGCTTACCTCCGCCTCCACTGGCCCGTCCCAGCGTATCTGTGTGCTACTGCCCTGGCATGCCTGTTCGTTCATCTTCCCTCTAGGGTCTCCACCACGTCTCTGGCCCCTCCCCTGCCGACGAATCATCTGAAGCTGGTGCTTACGCCGTCCAGCCTCCCCTCGCACTCCCGCGCCCTGCGTTCTGGAACGACACGCGGGCTTCTCCAGTGGTTCCCGCACACGGGCTTCCTCCGCGCGCACGATGTACAGCAGCGCAATCTAGCCTAATCCGCGTCTTCCTCCCCGCGAGCCACGGGAGCTGAGCTGGAGGAGTTTGGGCAGGGCCCATCGGTTTACATACGTATAGGGCCCGCCGCACTTCTGGCCTGGCATCGCGTCATGCCGAGCGGCTGCTCGCAGACTGGCTCGCACTCATGCGTCATCGACGCGGACGCATGCATCGTCGAAGCTTCGCCCGGGGGCACGGGACCGTATGTATGGCATGGAATGGCCCACGATCGACTCGCCGCTCCGAGACGGTACTCCTCGTTCTGATCCCCGACCTCTTCGTACACTCTACTTGCGGAGCTGATCGGCCCACCCCGCAGCCACCGTCCATGTCAATATCCATCCACTATCCCGAATCCACGGCCAGTGCGCCGTCCCGCCGGCCGCGCGCTCCCCCCGTGCACGCCGCGATTCTCGAGATCGCGCTGGGCTGCGGGCGCATTACCCCCGGCTCGGGGGCGCGAGATGGCGATGGGCGATGTACGATGCCCATCACGAGATGGGCTGAGATGGGAGGGGAGGGGCCCGCGGGGCGGGCGCGGGCAATGAGCGGGATCGAGATCCGCTGCCGGTCAAGTTGGTGGGAGGTCGAGGAGGACGCGCGCGCGCTAGGCTGACATGAATGGGATCGGGAGGCCTGTGGTTGGCTGGGGCGCGGACGTACGTACGAACCTGCGGGAGCGGATGCGGGGGTGGTCTCGACCCTTGACGTGTATTGACCGGGAGCGGCGCGTGACCCGCTCCAGCTGGTGGTTCTGAATCTGATGCTGTAGCCTGTTGTTCTGTGCGATGCGCTCCCTCGCACGTGCGCGCTGGACGTTTTGTTTCGTCGTTTCTGGTGTGGTGGCGGCACACGGGTACGTAAAACTCTTTTTTTTTT
>MPVS01000216.1:0-41552 GCA_001931775.1 Fomitopsis pinicola
CTGCAGGACGAGATCAGCGACCTCGAGACGCGTGCCACCGGGTTCGAGGCGACGGCTGCAGACTGGGAGTCCCAGGCTCGTCACCACGAGAACGATGCCGCAGAGTGGAAGGCGCGCGCTACCGAGGAAGGCAACAAAGTTTTCGGCTTGAACGCCAGCAACCTCGCACTTCAGGCAACCGTCGCCGACTACGAGACTAAGGTCAAGAGCCTCAACAACAACGTCACTGAGCTCGCTGCCAAGGCTGCGGACTGGGCGTCCAAGGCCCGCGAGTACGAGAACGAGGCTGTTGAGTGGAAGACCCGGGCTACCGAGCGGCAGGCTAAGGCAGACGTTCTGGAGACTCGCAAGGGCGAACTCGAGTCACAAGTCGGCGAGTTGAAGTCCGGCATTGCTGAACGCGACCTCCGCGCACTCGCACTCGTCGCGGAAGTCGACGAGGTCAAGGCTCTTTCACGCAACCACGAGAACGCTTCTGTCGAGTGGAAGGCTCGCGCCACCGAGCAGCAGACCCGGGCGGACGATCTTGAGGCTCGCACTAGGGAGCTTGAGACGACTCTTGACAACGTCACCGCGCGCCTTACTGAGCGCGACACTCTGGTGGCTTCTCTGACGACTCGTGGCAGCGAGCTGGAGGCGACGGTCCGTGACGCAGACGCTCGTGTTCTGGAGCTGGGTGCACTGGTCAACACTTGGCAGACGCGCGCTGAGGCAAACGAGATCATCGCAGACGAGCGCGAAACCCGTGCCACTGAACTCGAAAGCGAGATCAAGAGCCTCAACACTCACAAGGATGAGCTCGAGTCTAGGTCAGTCAACTTGGAGGCGCGTGCTTCTGAGGCTGAGGCAACCGCAGCAGACTGGGAGGCCCGTGCTGAGAGCGAGGCGATCAAGGTTATCGACCTCGAGGGTCGCATCCTCGATCTGGAGGAGAGGGTCATTAGCTCAGAGTTCGAAATGTTGGGGAGCAGGGAGGACGCGGATGAGTGGAAGGCCTGTGCGCACGAGCACGAGGTCAGGGCTGACAACCTGGGCGGTCGCATCGCCGAGCTCGTTTCCGACGTCGGCGAACGCGACACTCGCATCCTCGACTTGGAGGCAACCGTACAGCACCGTGACGCCAGCATCACTGCCACCAAGCTCGCCTCTGATGAGTGGAAGGCCCGTGCTCTGAAGTCCGAGGCAAAGATCAGCCATGCAGAGGAGCGCGTTCGTGATGCAGAGATCACGGCTCACAAGGTGAGGTGCCAAGTCGCCTTATAGCGAACATTAGAATTGACCGGAATATGTGTCAGCTGGAAACCGACTTGGCCGCCTCTCACCAAGTGGTCGCAGTCTTCATTGACCGATTCCACCAGGGCCGTGACGCCATCGCAGACCTCACGCGCCACAACGCATCCATGTCCCAGACACACGAGGAGCTCAAGGCTCGTGCCGCCGCACTGGGAGCAAGCGCAGCCGACTGGGAGGCCCGTGCTGAGAGCGAGGCGACCAAGGTTATCGACCTCGAGGGTCGCATCCTCAATTTGGAGGAGAGGGTCATTAGCTCAGAATTCGAAATGTTGGGAAGCAAGGAGGACGCGGACGAGTGGAAGGCCGATGCGCGCGAGCACAGGGCTAGGGCTGACAACTTGGACGCCCGCATCGCCGAGCTCATTTTCGATGTCAACGCACGAGACACTCGCATCTGCGACCTAGAGGCAGCAGTTCAGGACCGTGACGTCAACATCGCCGCCATTAAGCTAGCCGCTGACGAGTGGAAGGCTCACGCTCTCGAGTCTAACATCCACGCAGAGGGACGTGTTCGAGATGCAGAGATCACGGCTCGCGAGGTAAGTTGGCTCATCGCTGCATCACAACTGGCATACCTGACCATGATGGTTCCCAGCTGGAAGCAGACTTGACCGCCTCTCACCAAGTAGTCGCCGTCTTCATCGGCCGGTTCCTCGAGGGCCGTGACGCCATCGCAGACCTCACGCGCCGCAACGCATCCATCTCCGAGACACACAAGGAGCTCAAGGCTCGGAGCGTCGTACTGGAACGTGACGCTCAGAAGTCTCAGGTCGAAGTCGTTCGCACTCAGGCGGCCCTCGACGACCAGCGGGAGGTTAACAACGCACTCAAATCTGAGGTTGCCGCTTTTGCGACGGAGCGTCTCACCTGGAAGACGAAACTCGCAGCGTCGGAGGCTCAGGGCAAGGGTATCGAGGCTCAGCTCTCTGAGGTCAGGAAGGAGCTGGCAGCGGAGAAGGATGGCAGCACCTGGCTCAGCAGTGAGGTCTCAAGTCTCAGCCACCGCCTCCATTCTGCGCAGGGTGAGCTCCGAGCATCGACTACCCAGATCGAGGGTGTCAAGGCCGAGTTGTCACGCACGGTCAAGGAGCTCGACGCTCAGAAGAAAGCCAACGTCGAGCTCGACAATGCTCGTAATGCCTTGCAGACCAAGCAGGTTGCAACACCTGTTCGTGTTCAGGCTCTCAAGGCGCAGTCTTCCACGGCTCGAAGCACGCCTGTCAGCCCGCAGCCCCACGGCACCCCGAGCAAGGTTCGTAACGTCCCGGCGAGCAAGCCGGCCACACCAAAGGCCCTAACGCCGGGTGCCAAGTCCACGCTGACCCGGACCGCTGGTTTGCGCGAGAACCAGAACATCGCAAACACCGATTCGACGAGGGCCAACGATGCTCTGAAGGCGGAACTGGCTGCTTCAAAGAAAGATGTTGGTACTCTCACGTCTCAGTTGGCCGCCTCCGAGGAGCGTGTCGAGGATCTTCAGGCTCAGCTGGCGACCTCTGGCGGCGAACTCGATGGTGTCAAGGCTAAACTTGCCGAGGCGGAAACTACCTGGGCAACTCACAAGTGCGACAGCGAAGCCATCGCAGCGATGGAACGTGTGCAGGCGGCGGAGAAAGACCTCACGGAGACTAAGGTTAGGCTCGATGACTCGGAGGCTACTGTGGTACGGCTGAGCCAGCGGGTGACCGACGTTGAACTCGAACGCGCCATGCACAAGTGCCAGCCAATGGCCCCGGAGCACACGACAGTTGACGACGGTGCTCAGGCCGTCGCCGCTTCTCCAGTCGCGTCTGATGCACTCGCTGTTCAAGGTCTGATCGTTGCTCTTGCGCATCTCCGCAAGCAGTGCAAGGCGGAGGCCGAAGCTAAAGAGAAGCTCGCGGCGGAGCAGACCATCGCCCGGACGCTTTCCCGAGTAGCTCACCACGCCCTCGACTACTCCGATGAACAGGTGGACGCGATGCGTGCTGAGAGGGCGGCGGTTTATCGCCAGATGCAGCTCGAACGATACAAGCGAGACGTCGAAGAGAGCAAGGTGGACGAGCTGACGGCTCGGAACCACGAGCTCACGTGGGCACTAAGAAAGGTAGAACAGTATCTCCGGGACGAGGGCTTGTACAGTTCCGAAGACGAGCTCGAGGACGAGCTCGAGGACGACTCCGTGGAAGCTGACGAGGACGACTCCATGGAAGTTAACGAGGGCAATTCGTTGGAGGGCGACGAGGGCGACTCAGCGCAAGCCGTCGACGACTCGAACAGCCCTGAGGAAGCCAATGCCGACGCCAATGAAGCCACCGAGGACGACCCTAAGGAAGTCGACGAGGCCGTGACTACGCGGGCGACGCAGCCTGTAGAGTCACCGGTCACGACGGCTTAAGGAGACGTCCTTCTCGTGTCAAGGCCTCAACGCGTGGGTAGTGTGAGGTGCGGTGGATCTGGGGAGGTAATGGGGATGGGGCCGTCAATTCATCATCAAGTTCAGAAAGGTGTGTCGTTCGGGCGCGCTCAGCCTAGCGATTCGGGCACAGTCGGCTGATGATCCTCGACTTCTAGTTCACCAACGATCTGGTCCGATCTGTCAAAGCACCATTGCGTAGTCCAGGGCTACTGGACGCATGCGGTGTCATATGCTTTGGCGTTCAAGGGCTTGCTGGTCATCGTCGCCTGCGGCGACCCCGACGATGACCAATGCCTGGGACCACGAGTGCGGGTAGACGGGTGTTACATGCGTGACCGGTTTGTTGTTCCTCTGCCTGACGTTCTATGCCGCTGATGAGTACATCTGCAGTGCGGCCACGTACACACGGAGCCCGGTCACATACGCAACACTCTAGCTCCCGCCAACAACATCTGGCGACTCTCAGAGACGATTCAACGACTCTGCCCCTTCCCTGGTTCGTTTCCTCCCAGTCCTTCAACGACGCACCGATGATACAAATAGCTACTCCTACGTCGAGTATCCTTGTCACGAACAAGATGCTCGCCTCACATAGTCGTACTTTTCTGGCTTCGATTCCGTAGCATGTGGTCTGAACTTGTGGTTTCCAGTCTCGCATCATCTACCCTTCCATCTAACCCGTTATTCACCCTTTCATCCATCCCATGATCCACCCTTTCATCCCTTCCCATCATTTACCCATACATTCCTTCCCATTATCTACCCTTTCGTTCCTTACCATTATCCACTCTTTCCCCTTACTAGTTTTGTGTCTATTCTCGTTCATCTACTACTTGGGTGAATTTAACTCTGAGTTGCCTTGGAAAGAATGGCACGTCCCTAACATACCGACCTGATGGCACTCCGCAAAATCAAGCTAGGCCGCGCGGGAGATCAGTCAATATCAATGGTTATACTCAGTGCACGGGGTGTCTGCACGGTGCAGACATGCCACCATACTCATGGCCGCACCTAGCAAACCATCACACACTAATAGAAATGAACCCAAAGTTGCAGTAGCTATAGGGTCCTTCGTCGCTCAGATGATGAACCTGCGATCACAGTGACCAGCGCGTCTGTGCCCTCCGCTCTGAGAACGTGACCGCGATCCTATCGCGTTGCCTCTGAGAGCGCGCAAGCGGCGACCCACCTCAGCACCTCACAAGTACAGCCCCCCGTATACATCGACCACCGCTCAAATCCTCGCACCTCACCCCGCGCACGATGGGCGACCTGGTGGACTCGATGCTCGACCTGATGCGGCGGCTGCCGCCGACGCACGTCGAGGAGAACGTCGCCGCGCTGGTGGCGATGTGCCCCGACTACGCGGACGACCTGCTGGGCAGCGTGGACCAGCCGCTCAAGGTGCTCACGGACCGCGCGACGGGCAGGGACTACCTCGCGTGCGACTACAATCGGGACGGGGAGAGCTATCGGTGCGTGCCGTCCTCTGCGCTGCTGTGTCTAGCAGCGTGGTAGCCGCGGTGGGCGATCGCTGATGTTCCGGGTGCAGGAGTCCGTGGTCGAACGAGTATGACCCCCCGCTAGAGGACGGGACGGTCCCCACGCCGAGGCTCCGCAAGCTCGAGATCACCGCGAACGAGGCGTTCGACACATACCGTGAGATGTGGGTGATGTCCCTGCGGCTCTGTAGTTCTGTCGCTTAAAGCTGGCCGCCACGGTGTGCCTTAAGGTACTACGAAGGCGGCGTGTCCTCTGTCTTCCTCTGGGATCTCGACGATGGCGGGTTCGCGGGGGTTGTGTTACTGAAGAAAGGTGCGACATGTCTGTGCTAGAGCGACGGCAACCACCCTTAACGCACTTTTCCCGACTGTAGTCCTCAATGCGTCATTACCAAACGAGCCCTCCGGCTCCTGGGACTCGATCCATGTCTTCGAGGCCGCCGAACGCGGTCGGCAAGCACACTACAAGCTCACCTCTACCATCATGCTGCAGATGACGAACCGCTCGATCGCCGCAGCCGGCAAGGACGAGAGGAGCAAGGAGAGCAGCGCGGGCGATGCAAGTCGTGAGGGCGAGGTCCTGTTGAGTGGCAGCATGACAAGACAGGTGGGTTGCTTTCACGTCCTTGAATTTATTCAACTGAACTGTCACACTCGGTGCAGAGCGAACAGGATCACGCTCTGCACGACCAAGCCTCGCACATATCGAACACGGGGAAGATGATCGAGGAGATGGAGATCAAGATGCGGAACCTCCTCCAGGAGGTACGTCCCCGGCCCCTGCGTTATGCGCCGCTTACTGAACTACTGTGAAGGTCTACTTTGGGAAGACACGGGACATCGTGTTTGACTTGCGCAGTATCGATGACCTGGAGAAGGCGCGGCGGCAGCGCGAGCTGCAGAAGGAGCTCGTCGGCTTCATTAAGCGGTAATGCGTCGGTGTCCATTCGCTCAAACTGCGTTCGTTGGAATACGCGGGAAGAAGTGCTCTATAGCGTGTATATTGGACTTGAAAAGCAATCGTTTGTCGGGAATAAGCTTGGTGAGATTATGGACTGCGAATGGGAGCCGCGCTGTCGCAAAGAACTACAACTAACCGCGCGCTGCCCGGGCGTCCCAATGAATCAATGTGAGGCTGTCTCATCCATGGGCCTCTTCATTACGTGGATCTCTGTTGTGGTAATCGGATAAGGGATCCCCTAGTCTGCGACGATGTACCAGTCGTATACGTCAGAGCGAAGTGAGTCTGACTTATCGGTGTCTCTTTGGTATTCCCTGCATTGGAGACTCACAAGGTTCTCAGCGTGGGCCAAGGGCGAGATCCCGGTCCATACCAAGAAGAACCTAGATTGCTCTGCGAGTAACACCGCCCTCAGTTACCGAGCAGTCTGCCACCAGGAGAAGAGGGTCATAGTCTCCAAGGCGCTGCTGTTGATCACTACACATGTACAACGTTACTGTCCGTCGGATGACGTCGAAGTTGGTGCGAGCCTACTACATCTCGTGGGCCTTTGCGCGCCGAGCCGACTGGGAGGCACCCGTAGATGTCATGGTGGATAGGTGGACAAGCTCGGCTGAATTCCCGGAGTATGCCGCCCGAGAAGCTGCCGCTTCGCGTTCGTTCGCCTGACCGAGGGCATGGAGCGAGTATGAGGGTCATCGTTGCGGTCAGTTTGCACAAGGCCTAGTGGCTACAGAGGGAGGATATGGATGCAGCAAAATTGAACCACTTAGCATGCTCATGAGAGAAGAATCTAGAATGAGAATCCCTTTTGCAAGTTCAGTCGATGCATCGTCTGAGTCTCACGATATGTTGTAGTGTCCATACGGCCGGTGGAGTTCGGACAGCACCTGCAAATGCACCAAAGTCGATGAGCTGAGTTGCCCGACGGTGGCCGTACCCATGCAAGATGCCGACTGGTTCCCCGGGGCGGCCGGGACTCCATGGCCTCGGCATAAGATGCCGGGGAGGCAGTCATCCCGATCACATCTTCCCAAAATAGCGTGTGGCTGAAAGCTGGGCTTGGCATCTCTTGGCATCCGTGCACTCGTCCAACGCGGGCCCGGCCACCCATGCCGTTCCATGCACTTATCTCTGCCGGGCCACTGCACCATTCACAAATATTGCTATCAGGGCTTCCAAACTGCTTCTTGCGCGGTGCTAATATGAAAATTGGCCAACAGTTCAGCTTGTTATGACGATCTGGTTGCCCTCGAATGCGCGAAGATGACAGTCTCGCATGTTCAGCGTGTTGTTGCAATTGTGTCACGCCACGCTGAGGCCACTGACAGGCCGGCGTCTTAGACTCTTACACACTACTGCTGACCCAGGCCCTTGGTACCTCATCGCGCTCTGAATTATGGATATCTCGCCGCTCGTACGCAGTATGAGTATAAGTATCGTCACCATGCCCGCGGAGGCTCCCCCGCCTCGCCTCGACCCTCGAGTGCAACGCCATCTCCTCGTATCCACCCTTAGACTTCCAAGTGCTCGTCGGCTGCACGATGGGTGAACAGGACAAGAAAGACTCAATTGACTCCGAAGCGACCTCCGTGAACGAAGTCGAGCTCGCGAAGGACGTAGAGAAGGACGCGGGGTTGGCGGAGAAGGGCACTACCAAGCAACCTTCGCGTCGGAATATCGAGTTTGACCAGGGAAAACAGTATGTGAAGTTCAGGAAGAGGTGGTATCAGCTTTGGTGAGTCGTAATGCTCTTTCACGCGAAGTTGTATGATGATTCGGCTGTGCGGCCAGGTTACCCAAAGATCCCCCACCGCCGGCTCCCAAATCTCTCGACGATGCCAAGCTCCTTCCTATAGCGTATTCGTCGTTCATTTCCATCTTGACCTATTCCTGGATCAATCCGCTAATGGTAAGTGTTCACAACAGGTCGTGTGCGCTACATACTATAGCGCTCTTCGGTCGCATGGTCATATCCGTGGTCGAATGCACAGACTGCATCAGACGGTTATGGGATAACCCCTGTTTAGTCCTTGCCTTTGTCGTCGAGAAAGTCTATGAAGGCAAGAGACGCATCACAGGCCTGCCCGGTCATTCGGACGTAGAGCCTTGTCTCCGGTTTCAGGCTGTGATAGGCTTTCTTGCAGATCCGCGTCGGTGGGCCCACTGGCGGCATCGTTGATTGCGGACGTCAACGCACTCTACCGCTGCGGCCGTCCACCGAGTGTAGCAGGAGGCATCTCGCACCTCCGTACATCGTCCACGCACGGGTCGTCCGATCTACAATACATACGCGCCGGCGACCGTGTCTCGAAGTCGATTTCCTGTTACTCACATTCTGTCACTGCACCTAGGTCCTCGGCTACCAACGCACACTCCAAGCAACCGACCTCTGGAAGCTCGACCCCTCGCGCGAAGCAGGGACGCTCGGTACGCGCTTCGACGCCGCCTGGGCCGCGCGCGTGCAGGCCGCTGCGGACTGGAATGCACGGCTCGCCGCCGGCGAGGTGCACCCGTCGCTCTTACTCAGGATCAGCTGGTTCTTCGTCGCCCTTGTGCACTTCCAGGTCTCGATGTACGCGCAGCGGGAGCGGGCATGGAGGGACGGCGGGGGCCGGCGCGAGCCGAGCATCGCGTGGGCGCTGAACGACGTCTTTGGATGGACGTTCTGGACGGGCGGGATCTTCAAGGTGAGCGTGAAGACTTCATGGTTCACAGAGCAGGGGAAGCGAACTCTGCCCGGTAGGTTTTTGGGGACACGTCGCAGCTGATGGGCCCGCTCTTGGTCCGAGTGAGTGTTCACCTGTTGAGTCATCTCCTATGGATGGCGGGATTGAGTGCTCTGTGCAGGCGATCATCAATTTCAGCAAGGCACGGCTGACCGCTGAGCAAGAAGGCCAACCGGTGCCGAACATTGGGCGCGGAGTGGGTATGGCGATCGGCCTGTTCTGCACTACGGTCACGGCGAGTGTTTGCACGCATCAGGTGTGCCCTTCCCTCCTCTCTCATGGGAGACGTATGTAACTGGTGGCTCAGTTCTTCTGGCGGTCGATGACGACGGGCATGCTCGCCAGGGCAGCTCTGATTAGCTCTATATACAAGCGGGGCATCGCACTGACGGGCAAGGCGCGCACCACGCTTCCAAACTCCAAGCTTGTCACGCATATATCGACAGACGTAGGCGCTTTCCTGCTTTTGAGACCGCGGTGGAGTCTAAGGAGTCGTTATGGCATAGGTCAGCCGAGTGGATGCATGCGCGCAATGGTTCCACGCCAGTATGTCGTCTCTCCGACTCGTGTGGTTAGGTCTGACGACGCTGTGCAGCTTGGACGGCGCCGATTCAGGTTACGATCTGTCTGATCATCCTGCTTGTCCAGCTGGGACCGTCTGCACTTGCAGGGTTCTCGCTCTTCCTCCTGATCATGCCTGTGCAAGAGCGCGTCATGTCGTTCCAGTTCACGCTCGGGAAGAAGACGCTTAGGTGGACGGACGCTCGATCGAAGCTCATCCTCGAGGTGCTTGGTATGCCAATTCCACTTCTCAGTGAGGAAGTGGGGCGTAGATGACTAAACATATGCGCAGGCGCAATGAGAGTCGTAAAATACTTCTCTCATGAGGAGTCGTTCTTGAAGAGTGAGCGACTCTTGTGACATATGATTACACGGCATGTCGACCTTATGGGCGGCAGGAATATTCGACATGCGCAAGTACGAACTGAAGGGCATCAAGAAGATTCAGATTGCCCGTTCTGCCAAGTACGTCCCTGCCATGCAAATATATGCGTCCCCACTAACATGTATCCCGCCAAACAGCATCGCATCCGCCTTCTCCGTCCCCGTCCTCGCTGCGACGCTCTCCTTCGTCACCTACACCTCGACCTCACACGCGTTCAACGTCGCGACGATCTTCTCCTCCCTCGCGCTCTTCAACCTCCTCCGCCAGCCGCTCATGTTCCTCCCCCGCGCGCTCTCCGCGACGACGGACGCCCAGAACGCCCTCGAGCGCCTCAAGGCGCTCTTCCTCGCCGAGCTCAACGAGGGCGAGGCGTTCAGCGTCGACCCGGACCAGCGCGCGGGCTTGCTCGTCGAGGACGCGACGTTCGTGTGGGAGGAGAGCCCAAGCGCGCGGGAGGGAAGCGATAAGGGTAAGAAGGGGAGTAAGAAGGGGTTGAAGGCGGCCGCCAAGGGCGATGTGGCGCCAGCCCCGGAGCAGAGTGCGCCGTTCCAGGTCAGGGAGGTGAATATGTCGGTCCCGCGCGGCACGCTTGCTGCGGTTGTCGGCTCTGTCGGCAGCGGAAAGGTGTGTGCATACCTGGTGATACATGCGCATCGGTCGCTCGAGATCTGATGCACCGAGTAGTCGAGCCTCCTGCAAGGCCTCATTGGGGAGATGCGCCGAGTACGCGGGCATGTGTCTTTTGGCGGCAAGGTCGCGTATTGCTCGCAGACGGCTTGGATTCAGAACGCCACTTTAGTGCGAACAATCCCCCGTCCTTGTCGGAGAACACGTCCTGACCGGTGTCTTTGCAGAGAGAGAACGTGCTATTCGGTCAGCCTTACGAAGAGGAGCGGGTGCGTATGATATGGCTCCATCTTGATCACGGTCTGACCGCTCTGCCAGTACTGGAAGGCGGTGGAGAACGCCTCTCTGCTTCCTGATCTCGAGGTACTCCCGGATGGCGACCTAACGGAGGTGAGTGGCTAGCATCTCGATCTTCTGACTTAATCTCACGACGTGTCTAGATAGGAGAGAAGGGCATCAACCTTAGCGGTGGTCAGAAGCAACGGGTAAGTCCGTTCATTGCGGGAAGAACATGCTGCTTACGTCGAGTGTTCGTGTAAGGTGAACATCGCGCGTGCTCTCTACTACGATGCGGATATCGTCATCTTCGACGACCCACTCTCAGCTGGTAAGCGACATGCTTGCATGATAGGTCAGCGGATGTTGGCTGAGATCGTTGTGTAGTTGACGCGCATGTCGGCAAAGCGCTCTTCGCCGATGCCATCATCGGGGCACTTCGCGGCCGAGGGAAGACAGTCATCCTTGTCACCCATGCCTTGCACTTCCTCGATCAGTGTGATTATATCTACACGATAAAGGTGAGCACATCGGCGGCTCTGATATTGAATTGAGCCTCATGATATGCATGGACAGAACGGCCGTATCGAAGAGCAAGGAACGTTCGACAAACTCATGCAGAACGGGAAAGAGTTCTCGCGCCTCATGCAGGAGTTTGGTGGTTCTGGCACCCAGCAGGAGGAGGAAGACATCGAGGAGCAGGCCATCGAGGAGCCTAGGGGGAAGCCCGTCAAAACGATCAACGAAGCCAAGATCAGGGAAGATGCCGCGAAGCATGCAGCTGCCGGTACGGGCAAGCTCGAAGGACGGCTCATCGTACCGGAGAAGCGAACTACGGGCTCCGTCAGTTGGGGCAGTACGTTCTTTCTTGACCCGCTGGAATGGTCCCTGACGAACACGTTAGTTTATGGCGAGTACCTGAAGGCCGGGAGAGGCTGGCTCACCGGACCCGTCATACTACTATTCATCATGTTGACGCAAGGATGTACCATCATGAATAGCTACACACTGATCTGGTGGGAGGAAGAGTAAGCAAATTCATCTCTGAATTATGTCGTGGGTCTAACAAATTTGCTGTAGTGAATGGGGCAAAGCCAACTCCTTCTATCAGATCTTGTATGCGTGTCTGGGTATCGGTCAGGCAACCTTCACATTCGCACTGTAAGCTGTCAATCGTTATCGTCGACATCGGGGCGTCTCTCGCTGACACTTCTCGTATGTAGTGGTAGCACTATGGACGAGCTGGGGTTCTATGTCTCATCTAATCTTCACCATAAAGCTATCCGGAACATTTTCTACGCCCCAATGTCATACTTCGACACTACGGCAAGTGAAACTTTCTCACAGAGAGCGATGGGGTTTTGACTCTAGCGCAGCCTCTTGGCCGCATCTTGAGCATCTTCGGTAAAGATATCGAGAGTAAGCTACTCAAATTCGCTTGCCTCACGAAGCATGCTGCTGACTAGACCATTATAGACATTGACAATCAACTCCCAGGTACGTTTCCATCTAAATCCGTCTCACATACTATATCTCAATGTCTTTGCGCTGAGTGTCTATGCGGCTTTGTGAGTATATGATCCGGTTTGACTCTCAGCGACTAAAGCCTCTGTAGTCATCCTCACGGTTTCCAACATGGTTGGCAGTGTCATCATCATCACAGTACTGGAACATTACTTCAGTAAGCGTCATCCCTGTTACAGCCGGGTACTGCGGTCTCATTTGTGCCACAGTCATCGCTGTGGTCGGTATTGCGTGTGGCTACAGCTATTTCGCTGCTTTCTATCGAGCCAGTGCACGTGAACTCAAGCGCATTGGTAGGTACTCCATTGGCATAGTCACTTCAGGATCACAAACCCACTGAATGCCTCAGATGCCATGTTGAGGTCACTTCTCTACGCTCATTTCGCAGAGTCGCTCTCCGGTCTGCCGACTATTCGCAGTTATGGAGAGACGGCCCGTTTCCTCCGTGACAATGAATACTTCGTCGACCTCGAGGACAGAGCAGCGATCTTGACAGTCACGAACCAGAGGTACGCTCACGTGCGGTTTGTGTCATGCGTTAGCATTCTCACACCCATGTCAGATGGCTAGCGATCCGGCTTGACTTCCTGGGAGGAATGCTCATCTTCATTGTAAGGGGCGTTTACAGCAGAATTAAAGCGGCTCCTCACTCTGCATCATAGGTGGCGATGTTGGCGGTAAACAATGTCTCTGGCATCAACGCTGCTCAAATTGGTCTTGTGCTTACATATTCAAGTATGTCTGGGTAATAACGTTTCTTATCAGTAAACTAACATGCCGCCTACAGCTTCTCTCGTACAAATGTGCAGTGTGGTCACCCGGCAGGTACGTATTGCAGCACCATCATCTTTCCGTAACTTACATAGTGGCTTTAGTCTGCCGAGGTGGAGGTAAGCTGGCGGTATTCTATTTGGAGACGGCTCAGTGACACATTCTTCATCAGAACTACATGAGCTCTGTGGAACGCGGTGAGTAGCATCGAGCTATGATCACTTGCTCCATGCTGAGGCTGTTGGTAGTCGTCGAGTACACTCGAGGAGACAGAATTGAACAGGAAGCACCACACGAGATAAAGGACAAGAAGCCGCCGAAGGAATGGCCAGCTCGTGGCGCGATCGATTTCAAGGACGTCGTCATGCGGTATCGGCCCGGCCTTCCCTTCGTACTGAAGGGTCTTTCGTTGAGTATCAAGGGAGGAGAAAAGGTCGGCGTCGTTGGAAGGTGAGTCCGGTAGTATTATACTCACCGATATATATAATTGACGTTTTCCGAAGAACCGGGGCCGGGAAATCGTCTCTGATGTTAGCGTTGTTCCGCATCGTGGAATTGACGTCTGGTTCCATTGATATTGATGGGTAAGTGGTGCTGTATGACGGTGTTCAAACATCCAAATATCAACCCGAGTTGACTCTGGGATGTAGCATTGATATTGCCACGATCGGGCTCAAAGATCTTCGCTCCAAGCTTTCTATCATTCCGCAGGATGTAAGTTACGCGCACACTATGACACATACACGGCTAACAATCAACTTACAGCCGTTGTTATTCAGCGGTAAGGCCGGCAACTTCAGTAGCATCAGCGCACAACTTATCGTACTCTATAGGCACCATCCGATCCAACCTCGATCCATTCAATCAATACGTGAGCAGCATGCACCGTACGACGATATGGCACCTAACATAAGTTTTTCAGTCCGACGCTCACTTGTGGGATGCGCTCAGACGGTCTTACCTGGTAGAGCACACTGCAAAGAAGGATGGCGAAGGCGACGATGGTGCACAGACGCCTACGAATCGATTCAATCTCGACACTGTGATTGAATCGGAAGGCGCCAACCTGAGCGTCGGCGAGCGCAGCTTACTGAGCCTGGCGCGTGCTCTTGTGAAGGATAGCCAAGTAGTCGGTGAGTCGATCCTTGTTGCGTGATCGGCGCCACGCTGACTATCGCCAGTTCTGGACGAGGCAACGTACGTATCTCCGTGTGTGGTATGGATAAAACTCATGGTTTGACAGCGCATCTGTCGATCTGGAGACGGACTCCAAAATACAACAGACTATTCAGATAGAATTTGGGCAACGAACACTACTCTGCATAGCTCGTGAGCTTCTTTCTTCTATACTGACAATTGTCACGCGCCTACCTTGTTTGATACAGACCGCTTGCGCACTATAATCTCGTACGACAGAATCCTGGTCATGGACGCCGGCCAGATTGCTGTATGTGACATAGATTCTCTTATGGAATCAACGTGCTCACCACGCTGCAGGAATTTGACACCCCACTGAACCTCTTCCAGAGGCAGGACAGCATCTTCCGTGGCATGTGCGAGCGCAGTGGTATCACGACAGCAGAGATAGAGAAGGCTGCCCTCAAGGTACATATGCAATGACATACGCGACGTAGATTGTGACTTGCGCCTCAGCAGTCGATGCTGTGGATGGCCACGCATCTAGATGTAGAGATCTATGATTGACCCCGTGTTCTTCAATGGCTAGACGACGCGATATACTACGTATACAATGTGCAGCGACCTCATTAATACGAATTTACCTGCTATCATGTGTGCAACTACGGAAAGCAATACGACGTGACAATACAGCTGAGACATGTGGAAATGCGTAATTCGATGCTAGTAGATGCATTCTATCCTAGTGACACAGGAGGACGTAAGGAGAGAAGGGGGCAGCAGTCGGATCAATAGTGATAGGTCAAACCCATTGTATGGTCGGAGCCCATCCAGTTGAAGCCTAAGTCGCAGACAGGTCAGCTTTGAGGCGATCACGCATTGCATGTCATTGACTCAACGACTAACCAGGTAGAACGACATCTGGGAATACGTCCACGGACTGCATGGACTGGATCATCTCGCTATCGAAGAAAAGGGGCGGGGCCATCGGTGCGGTAAAACTAGACGCCGCTACGTGAGACGATGCAGCTGTCTGTGCTACTTGCGAGGGGAGGGCGCGGGGAGAGGGCGAATTGGAGGTCGTAGGACGCGACGTGGGTGAGGGTGTATGCGGTTTCGGGCTGGACTGTGTACTCGCGCTAGCAGGCGCTGGAGACAAGGACTGCCGAGTGGGGGTGCTCGGATGAGAAGGCGAAGATGCCGTGGACGAAGTGGTTTTGGAGCGTCGAGGCGCCGCAGGGTCGCGCCGGAGAGACGACGGCGAATGATCGATTCTAGCCATTGGTGTGGAAAGCAGGCACTGCAGGAACCGCGCGTACAGCTTTGGCCCATGCCGATCGTCAATGGCGACTTCAGGTGAACCCAATAGATCAATCACACGCTGGACCAGCTCCTTGATTTCTACCCGCTGTTCCCTGGGAAGGTAGACGCTGTATTTCGGTTGCAGAAGCTGGTAATTGTCAATTCAGATGTAGATCGCGCCAGGCGTGTTGTATGCGCACCTTTATCAGAAAGGTCGAGGCGAATGTAACGAAGACGCTCTGCGCTTCCGGACCATGACGGAGGTAGATCTCTGTCGGGGAGATGAGTGCTTCGCTCGTGTCAGATGGACGTAAAACATACTCTGCGTGCCGAGATGATCTACAACAGACAATACTGTGTCCTTCGCCGCTCGGAGGCACTGCAAAATAAAGTGTCAGGATAATCCCCCTTACGCAACGAATCACACTTACGCGCCAAAGGAAAGGTACCTCGCTGGTGGACGATGCCTTACCGAACGTGTGCTGGAAGCCGACAGACAATACCGAAAGGCGCGCGTAGCTGTATGCAAGTCGCAGAAGGCCCACACGGAAGTGGCACTGAGGATCGTCTTTGTTCGTCAGGCGGATTATCGGTCTCCAGCTTTCGAACAGAGCTGCCAGACGATCATCCGTCTCGCTGGCTATCTGGGCCATGTCAATGTTCTGCGAGGAAGTCAACACTGCAATGTGCGGATGATTTACCGAAGGAGATATACCTTGTTGAGGCCTGACGGATGTTCAGGGTCGCTGTATATGCGCTCTCGGAACTCCGCCAAGACGCTCAGTTCCGCCTTGTAGCAGCAGTTATGAACGTCAAAGCCTTGCAAATTGTATGGCGAGCTCTTCCACCAATCATCGGAGTGATTCGCGACGTAATCCCTGTTACTGATGACCGGGCTCTGCCCGTACTGGACGCTGGTCGAGCGGTCGAGATTGTAGCAATTGAGCCAGGTCCGCGTTCGGTTGAGCACTTCGCGCGCCCTCAGCTCGTTCTCCCCGGCAGCAGCCGTGACAGGATGATGGAGTTTCAAATCAGTGGCCATTCTGGGTAGGACAACGGTTAAATGTGGTAGATACGAACGCCCTAAGAACCACTGACCGAATAGCGAGGCCTAGATACATGAAGTTCCTATCGTCCTCCCATCGCCGCGCAGGTACTGGATACAAGCTGAGAAGCACGTAGGCTTGGACAGCCTCTATGGACTTCTGCCCGCCAATCAGGCAGCTGCCCGCAGCCAGGCGGGCATACTTCATGGCCTCCTGATAGAGCTCCGGCCGAGCAGAGTTATGCCTCGAGGCTATAGCGCAAACTACATATACAGAGACATCAGCGTATGCGCCAACTCGCCGCGCACCCTCCGCACTTACTGACAGTGAACAGGAAAGGCGAGCGCCAGTAGGTCTTCTGTGCTGTGTAGAGTTCAGGGTCCAGTAAGGATACAGACAAATTCATGTAATCGAAGTAGCTGTCAAACGTAATGAGGCAACGAGCCAAATGACGGTACCCGAGGAACGCACATTTGGAAGAGCTTCTCGGCCTCGTCTGGACGAATGATGCCATTGCGCAGAATAGGAGGCTGCAGCTGCTCGTCGACTAGAGGCGCTTGGGGTGCGGGACCTGCGATGACCATGAACGACGGTAACGGCAACAGAGAGACCGGGTCGTACGCACTTGGTCGGAAATAGTGTCTGCTGGCCAGACCGACTTCGTCTTCTTCATCATGCTCTCGAGCAGCCGCTCGCCGTGCTGCCCTTCTCCCTAAACTGAGTGACAGGTTCGCCATGAGGCCGAACGGCGCATCCTCAGTGGGCAGAATCGCGAGCTTCGCACTGCTTCCTGCCTTCTTCCCCGGCACGCCGTCCGTGGTGCTCGTCGTGCTCGCAGGCGACATGCCACTCTGGTGCGAGCACGGCGGCTCGTCATCCTGCGCCTCGGCCGCGTCGTATTCCTCGCCGACCTCTTCCTCCTCATCATCATAGTCCTCGTCGCTCGAGGCCGCGTCGCTCCCGCCCTCGCCGAGCATGTCGACCGTGACGCTTGCGCTGCCCATGCTCACGTATACGCCGAGTGCCTCAATCGATCGGCGCGCGTTCGTGATCCAGTCGGCGACGGCGCCCTCCGGTCGTGGGCACGGCACGGGCACCGAGCCAGTGAGATCCTCCGCTGCGAGCACCGCTGCGGCTCCTTCGTCGCATATGTCCGGGATCGGCTTGCGGTCGACCGGGGCAGAGATGGACACGCGGCGGGACGCGATGCGGTTCGCCTCCTCGAGCTTGTTCATGAGGTCCGTGATCTGTGCGGCCTGCTCTTTGATTTGGTTGATGAGGTGCTCGCGTTTCCTAGTACGGATAGCATGTCATACGGGGTGGCGGGGTGGCAGGCAGGCGAAGGTGGCTCACGGTGGCGGTCTGCGCTTCTTGCGGCCGGGAATGATGCAGTCGTGGTTGCCTTTTGTGCAGCGCTCACAGACGTCGGAGTCGCGGCTGAAGACACATCTGACCTGTAATCACGCGCATATAGCCGCGCGAACAGCGCATACAGCCACCTGAGTCCCGTATGTACGTATAAAATTACGCATACACTCACCTTCAGACCCTTGCATCGCGAACACGCGCCCAGCCTGTGCCCGAGGTGAGCCTCCGAGGAAAGCGGATGCGCGTCCCGCACTCACGGCTTAGGCTTCTGCTCGTGCTCGAGCGACACGCCTTCGTCCCACGCACCCTCGCCCTCATACTCCTCCCCATCAAAGCTCTCCTCCATCGTGCGCAAGCGCTTCCCTGAGCGCCCGTTCTGCATGCTATACGGCATGCTGCCAAACGTGAGAGCAGCATTGGCCTGGATTCCAGAGCTTCCGTCAGTGCCTCTGACAGGCGGATGTGGTACATAAATCTGTTGCTGGTTGTCTAGCTGCTGTTGGAATCGCGCATAGGTGGTCGGAGAGGCGCGGGAGCCCGAGCGCTGGCTGCCTGACGCGACGGAGCTGGAGGGCGTGCCGAAGGAGTACATGTCCACCTGCGAGCTGCCGTGCCCGTGGAACGCCGGCTGGCTGCTGGACGATTGCATAGAGTCTGATGACGCCGCGCCAAAGCTGTGATCTGCAGGAAAGGATCAGCTCGATACTGGGCGGAGTTGTTCAGACGCACTCGTACTCGAATATGTGTAATTGCCCGCGTAGGCGTCGGGTAGGGGTTGTTCGTGCGATGTGTACCCGTGACCGGTGAACGACTGTGCGAGGCCAGAATAGCCGGCATGGCTAGTACTTCGTGAGCCACGTCCACCCTGGAGCATATGGAATTGGGCAGGATCCATTTCGTACTCATTCTCTAGTTGAAGCTGGGTGTTCTGCACGCTTGAGTGCACGCCGAGTGACGGTTGGGTCCAGCCTCGAGGTTCCATGGCACGACGGGGTTGGCTTCGCACGTGGTAAGATGGCCTCGGAGGACGCAGTGACAGGAGGTGCTGGTAGGTGAGTAAGAGAGGCGGCTTGCCACTGGACGGAGGAGCGCCCAGCGATAGAGTAAATCTCTATATACCCGTATGTCCGGGCGCTCGGAGAAGTTGAATTGAGCTTCTCTGCATTTCCCAATTGATCAATAGACTCCCTCGTGGATCGTAGTGCGCGCACCGGTTCTGGAATCCATTCCGCGGCACATTGCGTGCCGTAGGCCAAAGCCGAACCTGTTCCTCGCCCGCCCTCCCGAGGGGTCGGCCGCTCTCCAGGCCCTCAGCGCGCACGCATGAGACTACCTGGTAGGCCTGTCTCCAGTCACGGCACGACATGGCGGGCGAGATTGGTGCCGAACGTGGTGGACGTGACAGCGTCAATGCCACCACAAATCGCTGCGAGACTGTGCCAGCCGTGGCCTCGCATACTATTCGCCGTGAAATTCATATCTCTGGGGCCCGAAGGTGTCGGAGAGAGTGATACCAGCACGATCGACCCGACCCGTGCCTCGAGAAATCGAGCTGCACAGCCGCCGTCACGGTGGTCCATTTCGTCGTAGGTCATCGTCCGCCGGATTTGATGTCGGATGAGTGGAAGAGCAGCGCTCAGGCTGATCGCACCTCCATGGCCGCTGCCAATCCAGAGCATCTTGATATTGCCCTCCCGACAGCAACCAGCCAAGAAGTGATGTAGCGAGGTCACTGGCCCAGGAGAGGGTGCCCGATCTGAGACTGAAGAATTCAAGGCCGCGACGCGGCGGGCGGTAGTATTGCTAGCGCGTCCCTCGCGGAGTTCAAATCTGCTTGCAGCAGGTTCGCGCACTCCTCGCTTGTCCCACATGACCGTAATGCGCTCTTCCTTCCAAACACATCGAGTTGCTCTCCTCGTTTCCGCCCGGCGTCCGCCACCATTCAGGAGCGTGCTCAGAATAGGTCGTTCACTCTGAGGCATCACGTGCCAGCGATGACGTATCATGTCAGTGGGTCGTCTCTCGAGCCTCCATGGACCATGCCAGTGTCGGAAGGCCCGGCTGTATGAGGTGCAATCATCCTCGGGGACCCACGCATTCTCGGTCGCGTTGAACAACTCAATCTACATGTTCCTTGGAGGATGGCCCAACATAGCAATGTAGGTGCCAAATGGCGACACCTTCCTGGCTTCGCTGCCTCGTTGGCCGCGGCGGGTATTGACTGATGTGGCCTGAAGACACCGCACCCGCCGCTCAGCACAGCAACACCAGTCTGGCGCATGCTCTGACTGCTCCGAAGGGAGCAGCCCACCGGTTCACCAACCGAGAGAACAAGAGCAGCTACGGTTTCACCTGCACGGACGACTTGGCACACGTGAAACGCACCGAGGCGCCAACGCAGCTCTACAGCCACCGCGCTGGGCTGCAAGCCCGCCGGCGGATATCGACCTCGTTGTCCGTCTTGATATCGTTCCCGAGGTACGCTAAGGTGCGTTCTGTCATCTCAGCGGAGTCACACTAGCATCGTCTACGAGACGCCGGAACACACCGCTCGCTGGGGAAAGGATGGAAGGATTTGGAGATCACCGCTAAAGATTTGACTAACGAAAGTCGCCTTGCCTTCCACAGGTCGACTAAGCGCATTCAACGAACCACGACATTCTTACAGGCCATCCTTCCTTGCTATCAAAGCACCCTTGGAACTGACACAGCGTACTCAATGGCCCTCAGTCATCCTGGCGAACGCGAACGACTACGCAGCGTACCATTTTCTACAACGGGACGGATATTCCCTTCGGCAATCGGGCCTTGCGCAGCAATAATATGATACCGGCGTCTAATCCAAGACTAATACGGTGCTCGAGTCGGTGACCCACCTCGCGGATCTTTTTGGTCAGATCATCGTCTTCTGTTGGTCTTCCGCGATACGATCGTTCCGACAACCCACGTTCCACGTGGCAGGCACGACGCCGCGGCTGCAATGGGTGATCGCGATTACCATGTTACTGGCCTCTAGTAGTGTCTAACGTGCATTCGTCTTGGGTTTGTGATCAACTCATAGCCACAATTGAGCCACAGCCACAAGCTGGTTTCACCCGGACCCGTACAGGGGTGCATGCCTATTCCATAACAATCTGTGTAAAGTGCGTCATGATTTCACCATACTTACACATGGCCAGCCTGAGCCATCAGGCTCCGCGGTCAATGAAATACTGTCACTATCCCCTTCTAGATATGAATCGACGCTGGCCATCTCGGATTGGCAAGTGCGAGGCCTAGCTAGTCTCTACCGAACATGCACTCCGTCCCAGAGCTGAAACCGCGACTCGTCGGGTGGCAGCGTCTTCCTCCGATCTGGATTCGGAGCCTCGTCTAGTACGATTCACATCGACGATCGAGCTCCGCTTCCCTGCCTCCATGCAACGGGCATGGCAATCCCCCAATTTGGCTGTCCTTGTCCACTACGCGCGCGTCCCGTTGGCGCGCTGTCGGCGGTCCTCCAGCACGCAAATCACGTCAGCCCCAAGATTCACGGATCCCTATACAAAAGCCGTTCACCGGGAACTCGACTTGGAGCCATGGTCGATGGACGTAAGGCGTCCGGGGCTGAGACCGTCGGCCTCGCGTCCCACCGCCACGGACGCTGCGCGAAGTTAGGTCCCGCCGCCCATCGTCAGCGGCATGCTCAAACCTGCCGACTTGCCTAGCCGGACCCCGTCTGCGCCTGCACGGCAACTCGGACACCTATGGGCTTTGGACCTGCATTACACAAGTCGCATTGACATTACACAGGGTGGGCCCGGATCGCTCCTGGCGATAGCTTCTGGGTGTGTATCAGACACGTACGGGCGCCACGCCGTCTTCGATCAACCGTGGTAGGTAAAGGGAAGCGTTGCGATGCTTAGCTAAACACCTCCGAGCGGTAGGGTGTTCACGGAAGGAAGTCGTCCTGCCTGGGTTGGCACTGACCGAGGCGTCTCGTTCCCCATGTCATCAGGGGGGTGGGGCACTGGGGCTTCAGGTGGCCTGGCTAGCGCTTATGTGGCAGGAACATCGTTGCGAGCACAATGGGATGTGCCGCGCGACCGAGCCGGACTCGGAGCTGGCACGGATAAGAGGATTCCGTAGGAGTCTTCTGACCGGCAACATCGTCGCGCGTTTTCGAGGATGTGGGCCATGCACGCAAATTTGTCAAGGTCCTCGTTGCGCAGGCGCATGAGAGCAAGACCAGTTCCACTAGCGGAAATGATGCCATGGCCAAGCCTTGATTTTGCGTCCCTTGATACTGCGTCGCGGCTCATCGCACGGGCACGGGATACATTAGCCAACGCTTTGCGGCTTCCGTAGCCGCGACTGAGACATCACACTAGTCTTCTCGACAGGGTCCTCCCCTCTTGAGTATTGGCAGCGAGCTCAACTGGCCATCTCAGCAGTCACCCCAAACAAATTTACTGCGTTCCACAGCTTCGTGCTAGCGAGTAGGCACATTTTCTATTGTACAAGACACATGCTGATCCATGGTCAGACAGAAGACGGTACACGCCCAGGCACCAGAGCAAGTACATTTGTCCAGAGCCAACGAGGAGCTTCGTGCAGCGGGGTCAGTCCTTTGGCACAGTAATGCAGCCTTCTCCCGCTGTCTCAGAGCTTGGATTCAGATGCTCTTAGAAAGTTAAAGGCGGCCGGTTGCCAGAAGTCCGCGCCGCGCAACGGGATGCTGCTTCTGGAAAAGAAGTTTGGAGCCGTCGAGGGGATACAAAGTAGGCACAGAACATTCAATACTAGCGACGCACTCACGCTATGCGTCACCAGGGCCCAGCAGGCATGGTGTCCAGTCGAGCGTCTTCTCACTGGGCGGTTGGCCTCGGTTCGACTATGAAAAGCGGAGGTGCCTAGGGAAGCTACTATGAAAAGCAGAGGCGTTTTTAGAAGCCTGGACGGAGCAGAATGCGGATACGTCGCCGTCGAAGCCTCTGCTGATCCCGTCCTTGCTCCGCGCACGCCGCATAGATTGCATGCCATGGGAGGATCACACTCCTTCGAGGCGGCGCTGCTCATCGTCTATGTCAGTTAACTCAGTACGCACGAGGCTGGCTTACTGAGGCGAAGCGTGGACTGAGTACGGTCACGGAAATTTCCTTCCGACTTGGGCAAGAGGTTGTGGGATTCTTCATTCCTGTCGAAGTTACGAAGTCTTCGTAACTTCGACAGGAACATGATCCCTTTTTCGTAATCTGCGAGCTGCCTGATTAGCCGAAGTCAGGTCTCTGTCATACACTGACAGCTTCGACAGCAACCGCAGAGGAACATTTTCGCAGTCAAACTGCCGGGTTCAGGACAGCTATGACGGTAGGCCCGGGGTAGTCAGGATTCTCTAATACAGTAGGATTGCTCGCATCTTCTGGTACAGCCTTCACGACTTCCCGGGACTCAGCGAGTGACGCGGTCAAAAATGGAGCTAGAGGAACGCGCCTTGCGTCGCACTTCTCGGAATTTCTCCACCGTTCCCAATGTCACGAGGGCACGGTCGACAGCTTCTATCACACTTCGAAGCGACGCGGGCGACAGAGTGACCTACTCGCTGTAGCCCATGCACTTAATTTGTTGATTCCGGAATTGCGAGGCTACTCATCTCGCTGGTCTGCTACGGTGGTGACTCGGGTGAGCTCGGATTGCCAGGAGCTGCAACAAAGTTGAATACGGACGCCACGGCACGCAAGTTTGGTTGACTGATACCAAGACACCATACCGCGCTTAGAAGTTGGTCCTACGTGCCCAAAAATATACACACTCCCAGTGGACACGTACTGTACCTTAAGCCGTCTACTGTGCATGTTGGGGCGTAGTTTCACCATCCGAGTTGACTTGAATCGCGTCGCTGATGCGGTCCTGTCACTGTGGCTTCGGGATGGCGCAATTAGCCGTCAGATTCGGCGGAGACACCAAGACGTTACGTTTACGTGCAGTCGCCATAGACCTTTGACCGTTGTTTTTTTTTTTTTTTTTTTTTTTTTTNGTGTGAGGGCCTCCGGGTGCGCGCGCGAGACGTAGGGACTGGGGGCCGGGGTGTGGGTATGTACAGTACTGGGGAAGTGGAACTGGGGTGCTCCCGCCCGGGAGTCACCAGAACGACAGGGCCGTTGACGAGCCTTCCAGCGAGCCGGGCAAACGCGCGCGATGTCTGCTGTCAGGGGCGGTTGACCGTTGTTGCATTTATGTTCTTGTTATGCAATGGCATAATGAGCGCTTTCGGGGTCGGTTGAAAGCAAGATTGTTGAAAGAAGGTCTCGGCCCGAGGCCCGAGCGCGTGGGCGGCCTGAGCGCCAGAGAGAAGTGTCAGTGAGCGCTTGACTTAGCGCTGGGCTTGGAGCCATGGCCACTCAACGTACTCAACCGTTGCATCCACCCTGCTATCGCTCCAGCACAGTGACCCGGGCCATTCGAGTTATTCACTGCTCCAGAAGATACCGCTTCTGGTCAGTCCCGAGTGTAGTGTCTCTACCCAGGTTCGTTCTGCTCACCCGCTGCTCGACGCTAGCTCACAGTGCGGGAGAGTCACGCTCTCGCATTGAGATCGTTTGCAGAATTGTATCAGCGTCAAGTACTAGGATATGGAAGTGCGTGATCTTCGTCCGAGTCCCTCATTTCTCGCTGTCCTGATCACGCAACAGTTGCACCTCAACATCTTTTACAAAGACGAGGACTTGATAGAGAGCAACGGTGACCTGCTTGAAGAGCACGATGATGTTGGCTCATCCCTAGATAGGTAAGACCTTCAGAATGGCCAATCGATGGTGCTGCAATGATCTAGCCACTCGCATTGTGATAACAGGGTAGGTGAGCCGGTACTGCCACTCGAACTCCAGGAACACGTCGTAAATCAACTGCACGATGACATCGAAACGCTGAGGTCGTGCAATCTAACGTGTCGCGCGTGGTCCTGGACAGCGCGTTCGCATATTCACAAGTCGGTTTCATTGACAGACAGGCGCACCTGCCTCCGCTTTCTGTGCGTTCTCGACGAGTCTTCACAAGCTGGCGCTGGCGTGGGCAGATTCGTTCAGCGGCTAGAACCACCCGTAGGCCGCGAGGACCGCAATATCTTCACGTTACAGGCCAGCGATCGCCACACGAGCAGACGGTTTGATCTCTGGCACCGCATTACCAGCCAGCTGCCCAACGATACGCTGCTCTGCATCAAACATTGCAACCTTTCCGGCTTCTTGCGCGAACTCTCCGATATCCCAGGGCTTCCCACTATACAAGACGCTCTATCTTCAGTCTACAACCTGCCTCGCCTGAGGGCTATTCAGCTCCGCACCTGTTACATCGGAAACGCAAACCAGCTCTTGCAACTTATAGGAGCTTTTCCGCGCCTAGCTGCATTGCGTATGTCCAACGTCCGCAGCGCGGGACTACCACAATCCTTCGACCTAGCACCCACCCTGGACTTCATGGAGAGGCACCAGCAAGGAACAATTCGTTTTCAGGAATTACTGGTACACAACGGCTATTGGCTTGGCGAGCAGACGCCTACACTATTATCCGTGCTCTCCGAGTCGCCTTTTGACATGAGACTCAAGCGCTTGGGTTGGACGACTATCTCAAGGGCCGAACGTTCTACGAACTGGGAGGCGCTTTGTCCTCAGATGGAGCGCATATTTCGCGTGTCCCAGCCGATGTTGGATTATTTACACCTTGGCGTGGATATAGATGACTGTGAGCTCCCTGCTACCTTCGACTAGTATTCACTAATATTTGTCCATAGCTTGGCTCGAACGCTTCGATCTGTCCGCTTGTATCAACTTGAAGGTGTTGGCCTTGAGCTTCCGCTTCGCCCACGAGCACACGAATGACTGGCCTCACGTTCCATCATTCCTGTCAAGCGTCACTTCGACCGCCCTCGTAACCATTGGCATCACTTTCAATATGTTTAGGTGCAATCCCCCCTTCTCTCAAGAGTTCTTCGACTGGCGGCGGCTGAACGACGCCCTCCTTTCGGTGCACAAGAGACTCCCGCTGGTTGCCTTGAGCGTCGCCTTCCGTTTCATTGTCTACGACGGCGAGCCTCCTGATGTGCACGAACCTCTGCAAACCCGGCTCGCTCCCGTACTCGAAGCGGGGATGCAAGTCAACATTTCTTCGCACGAATACTCCTCCAGAATCCCGCAATATTAATCCTTTCCCCCATGAACAGCTCTGTTCCCGCAAGCAATCGCCGAAGGCTCCAACGCCAAGCCAGAGCTCGCCCAACTTCGACTTTGCGACGTTCGCACTTCCCGACCTAAACACAGTGCTGCCGCATAGGGTGCCTCATCGCATGTAGTCCAATAAATCTATTTGTTCCATACAGGGAGTGGTAGGAATATTGGACCGAGCACTACGTTCAAGCGCCTGCCGGAGCGCAACCATCAGGTCACGCAGGTTGAGTATGATGGCATTGAGCGGGCCATTCGAGTCTGACGATCCGAACAAGCGCGGTAGGGATAGCGTCCAACTTGTGAGAGAACTACTATGTGGTACAATATGTTCGCCGCTTATGGCTTTGTCTAAGACACCTCTTCCTCCTCCTGCTGTTGCATTTCTGCCCCTCAATAAACAAATGATAATGTGACAGGCACGACGAGGGCCGGCACCTCTGTCGACTGTTCAGAGTACTACCGAATCGATATTACCCCTCGAAATCCATATATGCCAACGTTACGACTGTTGGTCAGCACACATGTCGCGTACTCCATCACGTCGTGTATCAACTATTTCATCGTTCAAATCGTTCAGCTGGGAACACTCAGTGACGTCGCTTCGGACGGACCCTATCTCATAACTTAGTGCGGCCTTTCGGCCCTGACTAGATCCTCGAGCATTTGGCCAGGGCCCTGACATGACGTTACGGTCTACCTAAGTTTGACACAAACCCCTCGCGTGAGAGGCCTGCGGGGGGAGTCAAAATGAGGTTAGAGAACGGCTCTAGTCGATTCTGTCACACAGGAGCACTACTACTAGTAGTGTATTGGTCGGAGTGTGGTATGTGCCGTGCATTACCATTATGAACAGACCTCGGTCGGATCATGCGGTTGAAAATGATCGTAGACGCTGTGGGCAGGGCAATTTAACACGTTCGAGAAGGAATGCAGCCATTTGGGATGCTCATTACGCTGCAGGCCCAAGTCAGCCTTCAGGCGAAAACCACCAAAATGCCATACTCATCAATGACTATAGCACAACAGCAGTGGAAACTCACTATCGCCCACGAACATCGACGCACACCTCCGTGATACCAGGACCTTCCTGTCGCGCTAACAGCACGTCTGTCGGTAGAAAGACCTAGGCATCGTGCGCCCGGTGGCCGCGCCTCTGTAGCGAAGCTATCATGAAGCGTTATACAAAAGTGAGTCACTCACCAGCAGGTGGCGTTTGTGATTCTGGATGTGTTACGATGATCGTTAGATGTCCCTGACCACCAGGTCGAGCGATAGGTCGTGTATTGCGCAGGCCACCTCTTCGCAGTAGTCTGTAGGGCCTTTGTACTATCTCAGGATTCGTCCTGCCGGATCACAGTCGACGCATGGTGGGCGCCAACCTCGTCCATCATGCCAATGATATGGCACTGGATGGTCGCCTGGTATGGCATTGACAGTTGGTCCTTGGTAAGACCGTTTCGGAGAAAGTTCTGCATCTGCTTGATCGATGCTGATGAACTGACTAGTACTCGACTGCGCCTGCAGTAGAGATGAGCTCACCGCACAGTGCTGTCGACGGTTGCGTACCTAGGAATATAGTGTACTGCCAGCCTTTCTCTTTCGATTCGCCCTGTCACAGGGCGTTGATCATACGAGAGGAAGGCAGCGCTCACCTTGGTGCGGCAGAGATGCAGCAGGAATCCGCCTGCAAAACGTCTGGGGCAAATAGATGTAGAGGGAGCCGTAGCAGGTGTCGTTGGTCGTTGGGACGGCGAGCTGAATAGATGTCTGTATATTGCTCACCCGCGCAGCCATATGGTGACACCCGTCAATCATATTCTTCTTCGCCAGACGCTGTGCGAGATGGAGCGCGGAAGGAAATGCATGAGTCTTCAATGCGCCGGCCGGGACACGTATTTAATCTCAAGCGCGAGCGCAGCCCTGATTCCAAACGAGGACACCTCTCCCTCCGTATACCAGCTTGTAATTGCTGCGCCAGTATCTTGCCCCCTATGCCTATCTTGTTTCAAGAAGAGATCAGCACACCTACACAAAACAGTGGACTGACAAGGAAACACGCACACGCTATCCCAGTTGGCGAGGCTACACCACGTACGGTTTGCCCTGCAGACTCGACAATGGCCTTAGAACCTGGCATTGCTACGACACTGCAACGAAAGCATCAAATTCACTCTGCTACTTCTCCATATGGACGACGCCGCTATGAGCAGACGAGCGGATAAATAATAAAGGGCGGCGACGCAAGAGGTATGACACGAATTAGTACAGTATGGTCAGACGGCGGCGATAGAGGTAGAGGTCAAGTGTAGGGCGGGCGGCACGGGAAAAAAGGTGCGTAGAAGGCTCCAATCTAATCCAGATTCCTACAGAGCGGTAGAAGGAAAAGAGGAATCATCAATGATTGTGATGCCAGATCAGGCGTACCGCACGATGAAAGGGGGCATCGATATGACATACGAAGGCGAAGAGGAGGGGCTGAACGAGCTATAATCACATTGGCACGTCGTGAAGAGAAGGTATAAAAGGTGGCACGGAGGGGAGGGCGAACTGTTCGATAGGCAAAGGCTAACGGAGCCCGCGAAGCGCGGTTGGAGGAATCGAGCGTCAAGGGAGAGGGGCCGTCGTGAGGACATCGTTACAACGCGGAGGAGGAACCAGAGGTTGAGACAGCCGGTTACGGGATATGGGCTGCAGGAGGTGGCATAGGGAACGCGCGAACAGTCGCGATCTCGGCGTCATCGTCCTGTGCACTGGTGGCAGAAACGCCACTGACACCGGACAGCCGCGAAGAATTGATCGAGCCACTCATCGAGATGACGCGTAGACGCTCCTCGACCTCCTCTGGCGACAGGTCCAAGGCAGCAATGAGCGACTTCATCGCGTGCACGCCGAAGACATTAGCGCTGCTTCCGCTCGCAACAGAGTCGGTGTGGCTGTGGCTGAAAACATCTGGGGGAGCGACGCGATAGACTGGGACTTCTTGGATGTCCGCGAACGGATTCGAAATGTGCCCGTACTTGTGAGCGCTGACCGGGCGGCTCACGGACGTCGATTCGCTGACACTGCGTGCCCGGCTTACACGACTGTTGCTACGGCTGTTGCTGCGGCTGCGGGTAGGACGACGCTGTATGTCTTGGGCATTGAAGAAGGGATTCGCGACGCTGCGGCGTTGCTCCGAGACATCGGTGAAGGGGTTCTGCACCTCCTTCGGGCCCTCGATGTTCTCGTCGCCCATCGTCAAGACCTCTGCGGATTCCCATCTGTGAACGGAGAACTCCGCAGCAGGCGTCGTTTTTGCGAAGCCCAAAGTCGGCGATACCGCGCCGGACTCAGCGCGCACAGACCGCATCTCCAAGAAGGAGTCTTCGCGGACTGTTGAGCCATCGTCCCAAGAAATTCCGCTCTCGCCCCGATGTGCGGCGTAGGGGCGGATGGGCTGCTCGAGTGCGAGCTCCTTCGCCAGGCCTGGGTGGTACTTCGCGAATTCGAGCGGCGGCAAGTTGAAGCCATCGTGCTCGTCGGCGAGGACCTTGGTGCGCGTGGTGCGCGTGGTGCGCATGCTGGGGGAAGATTTTTTGAACATCTGCGAATTCTTCTCCTGCAGCTCTCGCTCGCCAGGCGACCTGGGCGCAGCACCCTCCCACTTGTCCTCGCCCTCTGCTAACTTGTCCCATTGACCGTTCGTGTTCTTCCCCTCTGTCTTGAACGAGCGCCTCGAATAGAGGTAGTATCCGATGATGACGGCGGCGAGGCCAGCGAACACACCGAGGCATATACCAATGACCGTGCCAATGGACGGTTCGGAGCCGTGTGATACACCTGCGATGGCGCTGGCTGATGGTGTTTCCGTAGACGAGGTAGCCGACGCGGAGGACGACGGCTGCGAAGATGTCAAGGTCACGGCACCACCAACCAGGGAGTATTGAACGCTTTGGGTAGCCGCAGAGTTGCTGGCAGCAGTATTGAGGAGCAGCGACTCGCTCGCCGCGACATTTGCTGACACTGACGTCGCTCCAGAGAAGCCTGCGACGGTTGGTAGGGGCGTCCCCTCATCGGGCACCCGCTTGGCATGTTTCTTTATGTGCATTGCTGCGAAATGACTGAACGATGGTGGGGAGTAAAGAGCGTCGTCTCAGTGAGAGTACACCCTGCGGAGGCAGGGAAAGGGCGAAGATGCCGGAGCCAATTTGAGGGCGCTGTCCGGGGTGGGTGAATTTCAGAAACCCAGCACAACATGGCACTCGAGTCCGTACCTGAGGAAGAGTCGCCCGGACTCGCTTGCAGCCTCGTCGTTGGGACTAGCGGAAAGTGATGAGGGGGAGCCGCGCGATAGCTGCGAACGTTGGGAGCGACCTGTGACGGGCACTGCGGGACGGTGTGACGGTGTGTGACAACTTGGCGGTGATGATCACGTTAGTGCAACGTCACGATGGCAACGGCGACGTGCTTGTTCGGTCCGGACCGCCCAAGGACCGCAACTCCGGCGGCACTCGGCGTACTACGTAGTACTCAGGATGAGTTCCATGGTAAGTAGTCCCAATCCACTTCAAGTTCCTACATAATCAAGACCGCAACCAGCGGAGTGACACAATTGCATTTGAAGCTGTACTAACGATCCGCCCAATACCAGGGGCAAGCAGGGGTGGCCCGCTGACACGGTGATGAATACAATCGTGATACAAAGATAGTCACAGTTCGGTACGCGTCGAGGAAATCGCACTCCAGTCTCTGTCTACCACCCCAGGCATAGAGGGGTTGTATGTGTAGTTGACCCCGAGCCCCTCACAGAACGCTACGACCCGCACTCCTCTCTCGAGAGCCCGCTGGATCCTTTCCCTGAGCGGGGCAACGACCAACGGCATGGGGAGATGCGAAATGTAAACCGAGAATCTGAATGTAATCAGGACCCATGGGTGCTTCTCATGCAAGGTGATGAGAGCATCTGCAACAGAGTCCCAGTCGACGAAGTCCCAATGGAAGCTGTCCCAAAGGCTGAGGACATGCAAGTTGACCTCCCGCAGGGCAGCTGACTCGACCTTCGAGATGAACCCTGGGATAGACGGCCAATAAGCCGTGCCGCTTCGAGAGAAGCGGAATGTAAGAGTCAGAACGGATAGCGAGCGATGACCCGAGATGATATGTTCCGGCTGCTCAAGCCATCCTGTGTGCCATGGGTATCGTCGTGATCAGCGCTGGCAGATTGTAACAGAAAAGACCAAACACCGACCGTCACGCTGAACGTTCAGGCTGAACTCCTCCAGGGTCTCCCTGGCTCCATGGAACAACTTCGTCAGGACTTTCTCCTCCGCACCGAGCGGATCTCTGACCATATCTTCATTCGCATCGCTAGTCTTCCAATGGAGCTTCCTCAGGCGCAGCTCGAATGGTGGCTTGAGCAAGTTCTCCAACATGTCGCGTAAGGCTGGGATAGAGCTAGACCACTTATCCACGATCAGCTCCTGGAGGCGGATGGCAAAACGGCGCTCTCCATACGGAATCAACGCAAGGGGGGGATCATTTGTGTCCCTTGAGTTGCCCGTCAGTCCAACCAGCTCCAGAGCGGTGAGGTTGGGGAAGCTAGAGATGAGCTGGAGGACGTCGCCGGGGATGCCATAGCTGAGGGTGCGTATGCGAAGCTGCTGCAAGCGGGGAAAGCGGAAGACAGAAGTGAGCGCCCCCCGTATGTTTGCTGCGTTCCCCTCAGGGCAGAGGCGGTCGATGAAGTGCGACCAGTCGAAGCGGTCGATCACCAGGACCGTGACGTTTGGGAGACGGCGACAAATTTGGCACACCATCTCGTAGCGTAGACCTTCCTGCCTGCCGCGCTGGTACAGAGAAAAGGAGGGCAAGTAGAGCTCCCGCACAAATTCTCCCACAGAGGTACCTGTGCCCCCTTCTGTTTCCGCTGTCGACTCGAGGACGGTGAGGAAGCGTACGCAGCGCCGCTTGCATGTCAGAGCGGCCGTCCGGAATAGGTGCAGGCGCGCCCTCGGAACCCAAGCACTGCAAGTTAGACTGCAGGCTCGGAGGGCGGTAGGATCGTCGTGGAGGTGGTCGACGATCTGCTCCTCAATCTCATATGGCAATCCGGGTGTCATGATCATGGTGGCGGTCGCCTAACGTTGCGAATCGCTGAAGCGGCGGGGTCCGTCAATTGCTGATGCATTGTTTTGAATGTGACTCACTTACTCACTGAGGACGTTGCTCGGGAATTTTTCAACAGCTATTATAAGAGGATAGAGGGCCAAGCGCCTGACGATAGCCGGCAATTGCCGGAAGCAATCTCTTGGCAACTCGTTGGACAAGTTGCTATCGCTCGTCTTTCCCGCATCCCCTGAACCCTGTGCAAAAACCTTGGCTACCATCTCTTCAAGCGCATAACTATGTCGTCCAGGTCTAACTGTTGATTGCGTGAATCTAGGTGATAGTACAAGGTCCAGAAGTTGAAGCATCCACCGTCCTACAGAAGAAGTCTCAAAGAAGGCGGCGGCGGCGGCGGCGGGGGACCCCCATAAATTACACATCCCTCCTGATGGCATCCACCACCGCGCAAAACACACACACAACAACACTCGTCAAGTATTTGTCCACTTAAATGACGGACCTCCGGGGGCCTCGAGCGAGACACGAACGTTCAAGCTAGAAGCCCGCGCGCGAGCTGCTCCCCGGTCGGCTCGAGTGCGACCGCGGCGGCTCTTGCAGGGTAGATGACGGCGGTGGCTGGTTACCTGGCAGGTGCGGTATTTCCTCGATTACTGGAGAAGGAGGCTGGAACATGATGGGCGGGGGGAATGGTATGGAGGGCGTGCCGTCGTGGCCAAGATCGCTCTGCGGAGGACGCGCCTTCTCGGGCATGACGACGCTTGCCGTGATCAGGGCTCTATCGACGGCCTTTGCCCTGGCGCTATCCCTCGGGCGCGGTGTAGGGCTCGCGACGCTGTACGCAAACGTCTTTGGTTCACATTGCTTTGCACCCAGGTACAATAATGGGATGGACGCACTCTGCTGCTTCTTCTACACGCATCAGCATCGACTTCCTCGCGATGCGCCTCTTATCCTCGACCATCTGTTCCCGCTCCCTCCTCGTCTTTCTCCGCCGCAGGAAGAAGTATATCGACAACCAGATGCCGCATCCTATCACCAAGGCTCCCGTGAATGCGATGCCGATGATCGCTGGCTGGTCTGTTCGTATGGTCTCGGGGGGAGAGGGCCCCCCTCCGAGAGGGTCAGAAGTTGCGCGGGCGGCGATGGGGGGCGGGGAGCGTGTCATGGGAGTGTAGCACTAGCCGTGCGAGGACGGGAGTGCTGTGGGACACGCCACGGCGACGAGAAAAGCGAGACGAATCCGAGTGGGCGAGGGGAAGCGGACCGACCGTGACGCTGGGATCTGCCGCCGCACGAATATAGCGTGTGCGTTTATTCTGGGGGCGACAGAGGCTCACACGCGTTGCATCCTTTCCTGCTTCGTGGAGGATGGGGCTCGAGACACGAGACGGACGCGAGGCGGACGAGGGGCGTCGATAACGGTTCTCATGCCGAGTTTTACCCCGGCTGGGGAATAGGCGCTCGACCACTCCGTCCGCACCCAGCAAGCACCGAGTGTTGAGCAGTCTTGATGCTGACATAGCGATGTTGCGTGGACGGGAAGTCGACAAGCTGATAGATGACATCGACAGTTCTGAAGGCATGCACGTCCCGATGGTCAGGAACCAGGGCATGCCAGACGCCGCCGAGTCCCTGTAATAGGCTCAATGCTCATTCGCCCCCACTCAACGTCCCCAACGACGAGCTAGGCTACGGGTCTGTGTGCCACTATGTTCCGCCCGCACTAGTACTCATGCACCTAGCGATCTTACAGCGGGACTATCTCCATCAAAGGACGTGGGAACGTGCGTCGAACATGTACATGACCGCTACTGCAGGCCATCCCTACCACTGGCATCTCAGACGCGGCCCATCCAGGCGCCACCAGCACTGGTACGTGCATATCACATCTGCGGCGATAGCATCATTCAGCGTACCGCTCTCAGACATGAATGGGTGGCTCGACTGATCGTGGCCGGCTGCGAAGCCAGAAACAGCAGAACGAAAGGCCATCCACACCAGGAATAGAAACGATTTCTCCCGATCGGGCCTGTCGAACTCAGGCGCCGCTATTGACCACCGCCCCTTCTACTCGTGTCTCTGAATACTGGCTGAGGTGCTGCGCATTGTCGGTGTCAAGTACGAAGGGTATGTAGGATTCGTTCTGAACGCACAGAAGCATTATCTGCTCACAGCTCGCAGCACGGGTATTAGACAACTTGGAGAATGATCGATAATGAGCACACGACTCTGCGCGGGCAATACCGCGACAGGTGCCATGCTTTACCTGCATGCCTCTGATTGCAATGCAGGCTCTGAACCGCGCCCTCTGGGCAATCAGGACCCCATTCGCTGGCAAACATGAACACAGTAGTCCCTCCGTTCACCCTGACGCGAGTATCCTGCAAGATCTGCATTGTGAAGTTCACATGGGAGGTGAACGTGCGCTCTGATCTCTCTTTGATCTCAGTTCTTCTCCCTACCTCAGACGACGTTGCGATTCTTGCCACCTGACGGATCGTTCAGAGGCCCGAGCATCCCTTGATGCTCACCACAAGTATGGACAGGATCTGCCGGAACAACATATGAACCCAGAGAACGTATGTAGAACTATGCAATCATCGTGACGGCAAGTGGCTATGGTGTTGAGAGCTATGCGCATGTCGAGAGCAGTATCAAACGCATTGTTGGCGGTAGTGATATCAGGCCGCGGGACCAGCATACGGAATCGCTTGACCAGGAAGCCCTGTGAACAAATGCCCAGCGTACCTGCGCGCGACCTATAGCTAGTTCATGTGTTACGTATACCAATACGCTGAGCGTAGCCGTAGCACCGACGGCTCCCCGTCCTGTCGCAGTTGCACGCGAGGTAGAGCCTGTCCATCGCACGGACGGTCAGCATGAGCGCCTTCAGTGTACACGCTGCCCGGCAGGTCGTCTGCACGGTCGGGAGACATCGCCATGAGACCAGCGGGGCGAACATTTGGCCATGCGTCGGTGGTAGCCACCACATAGGGCTACTCCCCGTGTGCGAATTGAAGAGCGCACCAAGCCTTCAATCATGTTCAATATATGTGGAAGCCAGTGAGGCTGGTAGCGACGCGATGGGGCGTAATTGCAATGGCGAAGACTACAACATTGGGGGTTGCTGCAATGACATACGGTTCTCTTCATACGCAACGGAGCGAAGCCACGAGTACGGCGTCCTATCTGTTCAGAATTTGTGTGTAAGTACGATCACTATTGACTTGAGTCCCCGTCAGCGGCCTTGGCGGCGACAGGTACCCTACTCTCTTCCTTTGCGTCCCCGTTCTTCGCATGAGCAATTTCCATCACGTTGAATTTGTGGAGCCGATGATAATCCTTCACAACGCTCATGCCGCATATACTCTGACACAAAGTCAGCTCGCGTGCGAATCCTTGTAGGCGTCGTCCTCACCTTGAAGACTTCCACGAGAATAAACACTTCCGCATTATCCAGATCAACTATATGTCTCTCCGGAATGGCCTTTGCAAGGCCGTCGATCAGTGCAGATCTTGAGATCGTGTTATGATTCCGCATCCTGAGCTCGATTTTGTACTGGTGCAACTTAAGTGGGGGATCGCACGGTAACGCCGGGAAAGCTCACGCGATACACCTTTTCTGGGTCCTCCTCGAAGAATGGGACGATGACGCGTTTGCAGAGCGAGATCACCTCGGGTAAGTTGGCGACGCATGTCGCTGATACCGGAGTGAGTCTCTGGGTGAATCTTAGAGCCACTGGATGAGCACGGCCGCTCGCGTTCGGGCATGGGGTACGACTGACCTTGTCTGTGTTACGCCGGCATTCATCACATTCTGCACATGCTTGACGACGAGCTGGACCGGGTCCACAGGTGGCTTGCATGATATGAAGACGACTAGTTCGCACTAGTTCACTTGGAAAACACGATCTAGTTAGGTGTTAATGACATACCGCATGGCGTATTCGTCTGGCAATTAGCTAGGGCGATCCTCAGAATTCGACTGAGTTTACGTAGGCAAAGGCAAAGACATACCGAACCTCTGCTCTTTCCTCGGCCGCTTCATTGATTCGACCTCTTTCGCGATCTGCTTCTCGAGTTCATCTGCCCCACCTTCTTCGCCGTCCTCGCCATCCTCACCGATAGCCTCTTCTGGCCAGAGCTCGGATGCGAGCTAGATCATGTTAGCCTGGCAAACCATTGTGACCACAGTAAGACGCGAACCCACCGAACCAAACAAGTTGTACACTTCTCCGACGGTCTGCTTCTCCTTCCCTTTCACACAAGTGACCCATACTCCCGGTCCGTCTACAACTCGCTGACCCCAGACCGGTGTACCGTCCTATGGCCAGGATCAGCACCCATGAAATGCGGGGCTACAGAGGGGCTGGCAGCGTACCGAGCGGTACCTGCGTCTTCCTTTGTCGCGACCATCTGATTTTCGCTTCCCCTCTTTGTTTTCGGATGCCATGTTACTCACTTATGTCGCTGTGCCGGAAGATAAGAAGCGCTGTGGCACGCGGCGCACAACCTGTGCCTTTCCCTAAGCCCAGGTAGCTGAGCAATCGATTCAGCACCATCGCGACTGAGTGTAAGTGTCGTACCTATGCGAAGGCTGAGACTATCACGAGAATTTCGCGAGCGTGTCGGATGCCTCTGCTCGAGCCTCGAGGCGAGTCGCGACCAATATTGTTGTGGCGTGGGAGGCCGATGATCCCCCACGTGCGAAGAACATCTACGCAAACTCAGCCGTAAGTAAATCTCAATTCCTTGACCAGCGCGATCCGCGCGTGCGTTGAACACTAGAGATGAAGCGGTACTTACAACGGCTGGAGTCGGCAGAGTCAGTCAATGACTTCGAGAAGATCACCGTTGATGCTATTCAGGGTACATGATGGCAGTAGATAAATGTTAACGAAGAGAAGGATAGTGATCTCGTAAGGGGAAAGAACGATTGGTGAAAAGAGTGTATGATAATGGGAATGAATGGACATCTAGAGAACGCGAAACTGGAATCCACAAACATCGGACCACATACAACGGAATCGGGGCGATAAAAGTACGACTATACTTATGGAGATCAGCGGCTGTCTTGTTCGTGATAAGGACACTCGACGTAGGAGTAGCTATTTGTATCATCGGTGCGTCGTTGAGGGACTGGGAGTAAACGAATCAGGGAAGGGGCAGAGTCGTTGAATCGTCTCTGAGAGTCGCCAGATGTTGTTAGCGGGAGCTAGAGTGTTGCGTACGTGATCGGGCTCCGTGTGTACGTAGCCGCACTGCAGATGCTCTCATCAGCGGCATACCAGTAGAACATCAGGCAGAGGAACAGCATACCGGTCACGCATGCAACACCCGTCTACCCGCACTCGTGGTCCCAGGCATTGGTCATCGTCGGGATCGTCGCAGGCGACGATGACCAGCAAGCCCCTTGAATGCCAAAGCATATAACATCGCATGCGTCCAGTAGCCCTGGACTACGCAATGGTGCTTTGACAGGTCGGACCAGATCGTTGGTGATCTAGAAGTCGAGGATCATCAGCCAACTGTGCCCGAATCGCTAGGCTGAGCGCGCCCGAATGACACACACCTCTCTGAACTTGATGATGAATTGACGGCCCCATCCCTGTTACCTCCCCAGATCCACCGCACCTCACACTACCCACGCATCGAGGCCTTGACACGAGAAGGACGTCTCCTTAGGCCGTCGTGGCTGGCGACTCTACAGGCTGCATCGCCCGTACAGTCACGGACTCGTCGGCTTCATTAGGGTCGTCCTCGGTGGCTTCATTGGTGTCGCTATGGGCTTCCTCAGGGCTGTTCGAGGCGTCGACGGTCTGCTCTGGGTCGCCCTCGTCACCCTCCATCGAATTGCCCTCGTGAACTTCCATGGAGTCGCCCTCCATGAAGTCGTCCTCGTCAGCCTCCATGGAGTCGTCCTCGAGCTCGTCCTCGAAGTCGTCTTCGGAATTGTACAAGCCCTCGTCCCGGAGATACTGCTCTACCTTTCTGAGTGCCCACGTGAGTTGGTGGTTCCGAGCCGTCAGCTCGTCCACCTTGCTCTCTTCGACGTCTCGCTTGTATCGTTCGAGCTGCATCTGACGATAAACCGCCGCCCTCTCAGCACGCATCGCGTCCACCTGTTCGTCGGAGTAGTCGAGGGCGTGGTGAGCTACTCGGGAAAGCGTCCGGGCGATGGTCTGCTCCGCCGCGAGCTTCTCTTTAGCTTCGGCCTCCGCCTTGCACTGCTTGCGGAGATGCGCAAGAGCAACGATCAGACCTTGAACAGCGAGTGCATCAGACGCGACTGGAGAAGCGGCGACGGCCTGAGCACCGTCGTCAACTGTCGTGTGCTCCGGGGCCATTGGCTGGCACTTGTGCATGGCGCGTTCGAGTTCAACGTCGGTCACCCGCTGGCTCAGCCGTACCACAGTAGCCTCCGAGTCATCGAGCCTAACCTTAGTCTCCGTGAGGTCTTTCTCCGCCGCCTGCACACGTTCCATCGCTGCGATGGCTTCGCTGTCGCACTTGTGAGTTGCCCAGGTAGTTTCCGCCTCGGCAAGTTTAGCCTTGACACCATCGAGTTCGCCGCCAGAGGTCGCCAGCTGAGCCTGAAGATCCTCGACACGCTCCTCGGAGGCGGCCAACTGAGACGTGAGAGTACCAACATCTTTCTTTGAAGCAGCCAGTTCCGCCTTCAGAGCATCGTTGGCCCTCGTCGAATCGGTGTTTGCGATGTTCTGGTTCTCGCGCAAACCAGCGGTCCGGGTCAGCGTGGACTTGGCACCCGGCGTTAGGGCCTTTGGTGTGGCCGGCTTGCTCGCCGGGACGTTACGAACCTTGCTCGGGGTGCCGTGGGGCTGCGGGCTGACAGGCGTGCTTCGAGCCGTGGAAGACTGCGCCTTGAGAGCCTGAACACGAACAGGTGTTGCAACCTGCTTGGTCTGCAAGGCATTACGAGCATTGTCGAGCTCGACGTTGGCTTTCTTCTGAGCGTCGAGCTCCTTGACCGTGCGTGACAACTCGGCCTTGACACCCTCGATCTGGGTAGTCGATGCTCGGAGCTCACCCTGCGCAGAATGGAGGCGGTGGCTGAGACTTGAGACCTCACTGCTGAGCCAGGTGCTGCCATCCTTCTCCGCTGCCAGCTCCTTCCTGACCTCAGAGAGCTGAGCCTCGATACCCTTGCCCTGAGCCTCCGACGCTGCGAGTTTCGTCTTCCAGGTGAGACGCTCCGTCGCAAAAGCGGCAACCTCAGATTTGAGTGCGTTGTTAACCTCCCGCTGGTCGTCGAGGGCCGCCTGAGTGCGAACGACTTCGACCTGAGACTTCTGAGCGTCACGTTCCAGTACGACGCTCCGAGCCTTGAGCTCCTTGTGTGTCTCGGAGATGGATGCGTTGCGGCGCGTGAGGTCTGCGATGGCGTCACGGCCCTCGAGGAACCGGCCGATGAAGACGGCGACTACTTGGTGAGAGGCGGTCAAGTCTGCTTCCAGCTGGGAACCATCATGGTCAGGTATGCCAGTTGTGATGCAGCGATGAGCCAACTTACCTCGCGAGCCGTGATCTCTGCATCTCGAACACGTCCCTCTGCGTGGATGTTAGACTCGAGAGCGTGAGCCTTCCACTCGTCAGCGGCTAGCTTAATGGCGGCGATGTTGACGTCACGGTCCTGAACTGCTGCCTCTAGGTCGCAGATGCGAGTGTCTCGTGCGTTGACATCGAAAATGAGCTCGGCGATGCGGGCGTCCAAGTTGTCAGCCCTAGCCCTGTGCTCGCGCGCATCGGCCTTCCACTCGTCCGCGTCCTCCTTGCTTCCCAACATTTCGAATTCTGAGCTAATGACCCTCTCCTCCAAATTGAGGATGCGACCCTCGAGGTCGATAACCTTGGTCGCCTCGCTCTCAGCACGGGCCTCCCAGTCGGCTGCGCTTGCTCCCAGTGCGGCGGCACGAGCCTTGAGCTCCTCGTGTGTCTGGGACATGGATGCGTTGTGGCGCGTGAGGTCTGCGATGGCGTCACGGCCCTGGTGGAATCGGTCAATGAAGACTGCGACCACTTGGTGAGAGGCGGCCAAGTCGGTTTCCAGCTGACACATATTCCGGTCAATTCTAATGTTCGCTATAAGGCGACTTGGCACCTCACCTTGTGAGCCGTGATCTCTGCATCACGAACGCGCTCCTCTGCATGGCTGATCTTTGCCTCGGACTTCAGAGCACGGGCCTTCCACTCATCAGAGGCGAGCTTGGTGGCAGTGATGCTGGCGTCACGGTGCTGTACGGTTGCCTCCAAGTCGAGGATGCGAGTGTCGCGTTCGCCGACGTCGGAAACGAGCTCGGCGATGCGACCGCCCAGGTTGTCAGCCCTGACCTCGTGCTCGTGCGCACAGGCCTTCCACTCATCCGCGTCCTCCCTGCTCCCCAACATTTCGAACTCTGAGCTAATGACCCTCTCCTCCAGATCGAGGATGCGACCCTCGAGGTCGATAACCTTGATCGCCTCGCTCTCAGCACGGGCCTCCCAGTCTGCTGCGGTTGCCTCAGCCTCAGAAGCACGCGCCTCCAAGTTGACTGACCTAGACTCGAGCTCATCCTTGTGAGTGTTGAGGCTCTTGATCTCGCTTTCGAGTTCAGTGGCACGGGTTTCGCGCTCGTCTGCGATGATCTCGTTTGCCTCAGCGCGCGTCTGCCAAGTGTTGACCAGTGCACCCAGCTCCAGAACACGAGCGTCTGCGTCACGGACCGTCGCCTCCAGCTCGCTGCCACGAGTCGTCAGAGAAGCCACCAGAGTGTCGCGCTCAGTAAGGCGCGCGGTGACGTTGTCAAGAGTCGTCTCAAGCTCCCTAGTGCGAGCCTCAAGATCGTCCGCCCGGGTCTGCTGCTCGGTGGCGCGAGCCTTCCACTCGACAGAAGCGTTCTCGTGGTTGCGTGAAAGAGCCTTGACCTCGTCGACTTCCGCGACGAGTGCGAGTGCGCGGAGGTCGCGTTCAGCAATGCCGGACTTCAACTCGCCGACTTGTGACTCGAGTTCGCCCTTGCGAGTCTCCAGAACGTCTGCCTTAGCCTGCCGCTCGGTAGCCCGGGTCTTCCACTCAACAGCCTCGTTCTCGTACTCGCGGGCCTTGGACGCCCAGTCCGCAGCCTTGGCAGCGAGCTCAGTGACGTTGTTGTTGAGGCTCTTGACCTTAGTCTCGTAGTCGGCGACGGTTGCCTGAAGTGCGAGGTTGCTGGCGTTCAAGCCGAAAACTTTGTTGCCTTCCTCGGTAGCGCGCGCCTTCCACTCTGCGGCATCGTTCTCGTGGTGACGAGCCTGGGACTCCCAGTCTGCAGCCGTCGCCTCGAACCCGGTGGCACGCGTCTCGAGGTCGCTGATCTCGTCCTGCAG